>JBBMOC010000059.1:173628-296128 GCA_037975185.1 Centropyge bicolor | reverse complement strand
CATGGAAACCTTCTTAAAAGTAACGTAGCTAGCTAGTCAGTTTGGTACAGATGTTTGTCTGCCTCGATATACAAGTTTCATGTCTTGTCCTAATATGAATCCTGTCATTTTCATGGTAAGGTGATGCTTCCGAGGTCTATACTTTGACCGGGACCATTTCAGTGTTGCACAATTGCAGCCAAGTTAAACTAAAGGAGACACCCAAAACACAAGTGTGATTGGTTGTTTTTAAAAATCAGGTGATGAGTGCGGTGACTTTTTGACATCGTCCCTGAAGGATCAGATCAGATGGAAACCTATAAAGGGGGTGGGTCTAAGCATTTGCCAGCCAAACTGACTGCTCACTTGTTTTTTGGTATGGTGAAGATGATAGATGTTTACTGTGAGGTAATCTAACCTGTCATGATTTTGACGTTTCTATCATGTTGTATTTATTCTTGTGAAGCCCCTAAAGGTGCCGGGGTGGGCTGGGAGGCACAGGCTGCAACATTTGACCTATTTCTTTGGTTGCATGTTTGGTTGTAAGGCAAGAGTGTGGTAATTGGAAACTGGAGACTTTAGAGGTTGTCTCAAAGTTTTGATGGAAGAAAGTTGAGTGACTATAATTATTTAATGCACACCATATCATTTATGGTGATTGCAACCAAATGGAACACAAATATTACTGTTTGGTGACAGGTATTTAGTTGTTTTTTTTTATGTCAGTAAAGCCTCTTTCAATTCATAGTAGCATTGGCCACTTGTGGTGGTCTACTTGGCACAGTGAACACCCCTCTGGGTGTGTAAAGTGTGTTTCTCCATGTTGTATCACTTAGGCTGGTCTTCATATTAACACCAGCCACAAGTCAAATGATGTAAAATGTTGGTTGTGGCTGGAAAGTCTGTCAGCTGTACCAGCCAGTTTGGCAGGTAACCAACCTGTGTCCAATTAGTGTTTTAATCTAAAACTGGCAGCTAAGAAACGGAATTGTTCTTTGAAATCCTAAATTGACTTCAGGACATGAAAGTTAGACTGTCAGTGTGGTGTAGTTAGACGTTGCACATTCAGAGTAAAACCTACCTGACGGCGATTTTTATAATCACAAGGCTTCTTATTTTACTCTTGGTCCTCAGCAGAAGTTGACTGACTGACGCTGCCTAGCTGCTTGTGAAACGGTTGAGTTTATTCACTCTAAAAGAGCTGGGAATCACTTCTCTGTCGGCTCTCTACACACCTACAATCTAAACTGTGTTGTCATAGCTAGACGGCAAGAGTGTATATCATTCATTAGCAGCTTGTGCCTGTCTTGACTTGCAGTCAACATTGCACTTCCTGACCAATAAGCTGCCATGGCCAACTGTTTATAGGTGCAGACCCCTAACTGAAACCATGTGTGCCTGTAGCTGGGCAAATATGTTGCTAGGAGGCCTTGCTGATTTGCCACTCTCGGAGAGTCAGCAACGAATGCTCCGAGCCTGTATGATAAGTACTAAATCAGGATTTTTGTGAGGATCCTGCACTTGTACAGAACAGCACACTGCTAATTACTTTGTTTGGATGTCATTTGCCATATGCTAACAGGCTAAATCAACATAACTAAGTGACAGCACGGATTACGGATCTAAACTCAGAGTGTGTTACCTAAGTTGCCTTGATGCTTGTTGATAGGGGTGAAGAATTGGGCTCACTTGTTGTGTTTGCCTTTGTACAATAAACAAGCAGGGCTGATACTTGTGTTTAAGAACTTTTACAACAAGCTGAGGTTGTGGCATGTTGTCGCGAGGTCTGTGCCAATACTTAAATCTTCGTTCCTGAAAAACCTGTTTCCTGATTTATCATTTGCAGTTTGCACAACAACTTATCACCAGTCTGAGCAAAGGGTGGGGGTGTGTAGTTTATTCCCCTTTCACAAGGGGAAGGATAATTACTGCATATTAGTGTGTTTGGATGGAGTACAAATGCTTGTTGTTTGGATAAACAGTGCAGAGTCATTTTAACCCAGGAAACGATATTGGCTTACTTTTCTCTTTCTCTCTGTGTCAGAACAGATTCTCTTTAAGAGGCTGCAGAGTCTGAATGAGCATAGATGTAACTTGCTCTTTCAGGCAGGTCTTTGATCAGTGACATTTCCACATAGGCTATTATACAGGGTGTGTTTTTGTTAGTATAAAAGTGTCAGGGTAAGACCTATAATGCCAAATGAGAATCAAGTAGTTGGAAGCGAAGGATCCATCACATTATGCCCATTGCTGCAGACTCAGGAAGAGGGCTTAGTGTTTTTTAACCCTCCCCCACTGCAGTGTGTGGCTGTCAGGAAGAGAGGTTCTTATTGGAGCCCCCTCCCCCGTCGAGCTCTCCTGACTTCTCCGCTTTACAGTAAATGGAGTCCTCCATTACACATGCTGCTCTTGGTCTTCTCCAGTTCAAGGGTTAAATTGCATGCATCAAGGCTGACACTGCACAGTTCACCACACCTCTAGCTGGTGCCTGCTCACTGCTTGTTAATTTTGCACTTTGCATTTTGTAGGGTTAGCCACTTTTGCAGTAGCTTACAAATTATTGACAGTTCTGATGGTATATGCTCAAGATAATTTGAGATTTTTTTTCTGCAGCAGTTTGTACTTGAGCACAATAATGCTGCATTAATTGAACTTTTTTGGCCACTTGGAGGCAGAAGAACTCCTCAACGTGTTGACAAACCCACAGCTCTGACAAATTATGACTTTATAATTGCCTGTTTATACATCCAGCAGACAGTGCATAAGCACTCATTTGGTGTTGTGTTTCTGGCTGCTTGATATATGCAAGGACAATATTAACTTCCCTTTAAGCTTTGGTTTGATAAACTCCTGTGAACAACATCTGGTCTGTAGTTGCTACATGGTTGAGTGTCTTGATCAGCTTGCCAATAACTTTCTCTGTCCGTGCAAGTTGGTGCGGGGCAGGTAGCATACAATCGTTTTTTTCTAACTTGTTTGCCAAAACCATCTGCCTGCTGCTGGAAACAGGGTTTAGGAGAGCAGTGAAACTGAACCATGCAGTAAATTTGTGGCCTGTGAAACCAAAACATCAGGCTAAATGAGGCTTAAAAGCTCTAGAAAGCTACAGAGTTAGGTGATAATTCACATTTGACACTATGAGCAACTGCTTTTTCATTAGTGGAGCTTTAAATGCAGGAGTTAGTATGTTCCTTGTTTAAAAAAGTTTACCTAATAAAATAAGACAAGTGTCAGTGTTTACTTTTGTTTTATACAGTTACATAGAACATTCCCATTGACTATCAACTAACCCAAAAATACACCATCAATTAACATAATGATATCTAAATCGAGCAAAGAATAAGTAGGTATGACTAAGATTATAACCATGGAATCTGTGCCCATTTTCATTACTGAACAGTTCTGATACTCTATGGACACTATTGGTTTGTCCTCAAAACTGCTGAGGCTCTGTACCATCCATAAATTAGACATTTGTTGAGTAGACGCGATGACGAGCCAAGTTTTATATGTCAAACTGACTCACTGCATAGGTGTTGCTTCAACACAGAGATTAGGTAATACAGATAAGGTAATGAAGATATATGAGTATTAGATAATGTCTGATAAAACTTAGAAGTGTTGGATCAAAAAGATGTGGATCATTATAAAAGACAGCTGTGATGGTCCCAGTGCACTAAGCCATTTATATTTAGCTAAAACTGGCCTATCTCAACACATGTGTACTGTCTTTCATTTGTTTGATCTGGAAAATAAAGAGAAGTGCTACAGACAGTTTCCATTTTAGTTTGCTGGGCACATTGATGTTTCTCCTGAGCTATTACAGCCTCTGTTAGTTGTCATTTATGGTATTTCTTAGATGTTCCCATATATTTAAATGTGGTGGCTCTTCCCATTATATGACTGCTTGAGATGTTCAGACACTTAGATGAACGATTGGAAGGTCTAATTTAATGACATTGAGGTGGTCATTTTAATCACAGTTTGCATAACAAAAAGCATCCTCGGAATTTTGAAGGCCTGTGGTGCCACCCGGGAATAAGTTTGAGTGATAATGTGTGTGTAATCTCGCCGCTGTTGCCTGATTTGTCAGGGCCTGTGTTGCCTACAATTTTTACATCCATAGTAGTAACTATGGCTTCAATGTCTTTAGACTTAAAACTTCTTGTGAAATATCAGAGTGAACTTGCTCGAATAGAAAGCCACACTACGCAAGTCAGGTGAAAGTTGCTTCAGGCAGCTTTACCCTGTGTTTCTGTCATCAATTGGGTATTGCAACGCTAAGCATATGACATTCAGTTCCACTTGGCCTTCTTTCGTCAGGCCTTTACACTACAGTCAAATGTATTATTATAGATAAACTTCTTATTGTCTCTTTCGTGAGCATTAGAAGAGCCAACCACGTCCTACCCTGAGACTATGTGTGCTGCCCCCTCCCCCCACCCTTGTGCCCTTGACCTGAGCTCCAGTTTTCATCTCTGATGGCTTTTCTAGTCCTCTAAAATCACTGCTCCAGCTTCCCTAATTTGGCACATCTTCTTTCACAAGCTGTAAAGATCTTGAGCTACTTGGGTAGGTCTTAATTCCTCAAAACCGTCTAGAGCTTTATTTTAACACACTTCTTTTTAAAAGCCCAGGCAAAGTCAACTTGGCAAACTATGAATGGGGCACTAGAGGGTTAAATGGGAGTTAAATGGCAGAGAGCTGTCAGAACCAGGTTTAGAATTTACATTCAGATGTTTCGGTTATCCATGCACAGCCATCACTTGAGTAATATGCAACAGGTGCATTACAGTTTAATACATCTGCAATAGAATAATATGGTGGTGATTCACTCACTAAGTGTTATAGTTATTTCATTGGCTGAACAACTGCTATTAGAATACTACTCTCTATATTTGTTGATTACAGTTGGATGTTTGTCTAGTTTCTATTAATCGTTAAAAATGTTTTTAACTTACTATAACTTGTTAGCAATTTGCAGTGACGAATGCAAGAAAAACAGATCAACAAATGCAGAAACTTACCTTATCAATGCATGTGTAGCAATGAAGAATTACCAACTAAAATGTCATTTTTCATAAGCTCAAATTTGAAGACAAGGGTATATTAACCCTTATATTACCCTAGTTTACACACTGGTGAATTGTTCAGCTAAAAAAAAAAAAATTAACTCAAAATAGACATCCTGTGTAATGGCACTTGTAAATCAGACTCAAACGCGGTGAAATAATTAAAGAGCAGCTTTTCATGCTAATGAAGTGTTTTTCAAGTTTCCCTTGCAGAAACTCGGCTATGAAATAGGATAGTAGCACAACCATCAATTAAAGGAATATAGTAAGGCTCCTCCGCCGGCTCCCTTTGGATGTAGCATTTAAACTAATTGGAAACAGAACCGCTGGTGTGTTAAACAGGCATGTTTGGAAAGACAGCAGTGCAGCTCTTGAGACACTTCAGCATTGTTAGTGGGATCAGTGTTGTGCTTGAAGCATTCATTTCCACCCTTGTTTCATTTTTATGATTTATTAGTCAATAGAAGCAGCAGACCAGTAGGATTACGTTGCCTTTTATTCACAGTGACAAGAAAATGTTCTGTCACAACAGCACAGTATTAACATGCAATAGTTGGAGCCCACAGAAAACATATTTACTTCCTGTATTTGAACTTATGTTTTCAGCGTGATTTACTTTCACATAAAACCAGGTGCAAGAACCAACAGGTTTTAGAATTCAGTTTGACAAGATGGAAGCAGTTAGAAAATGGCATCTTATTAGCACAGGGCGGCTGTGGCTCAGGAGGTAGAGTGGGTCATCCACGAATCAGAAGGTGGTTCCATCCCTGGCCTCTCCAGTCTGGAGACGAACATCTGTATTTTTCCACCACTGGAAAAGCTCCCGGTAACCTTGCAGGAAGTAGCCCAGGGCATGCAATAGGCGTTCTATCCCTGCTGATTCTGGTGGGATTCTGTGAGCCTGGACACACACCTGGAAGTGCCCCAGAGCCTGGAAGCTGTTTACTACTTTTGTCTTGGTCAGTCAGGTTTGTTAGAAGGTGTGGAGTCCACTGAGGAGATCCTCCACTGTCTGTAACATCATTTTGGCATCAGAAAAGGTCAGTTCAAGGCAGTGTGCCATACAGTGGGTGCTAATGATGTAGGCCCTGTCCTTTCAGCCCTTTTCGCCTGTCTTACCACACCATTCTTGAGTCCGGTCATCACAGGGACCAACTTCCTCCCCCTCTCATCACACAGTCCTCCCATGGTGGCGTTGCTTATGTGTGCTGCGTCTGCCTTCTCAACCAACTTGATGCCAACAAACTTTGACTCGATCTTGCCCTTGTGACAGAATCTGGCATAAATAAACTCCTCTTCTTTCACAGACGTGTTTGTAGGGCTGTCTGACCTGATGGAGAGAAATTTGTGTTTTTCAGATTCTCTCTGATGTTGTTTCTCTCCCCCTCTGCAATATGGTGCATAAACTCTTTGGCCTGCTTTTCATTTTTATGTGTTGAGTCCACAGCAATTTTTTTTTCGTCATCATCAAAACTGCAAAAATGAGACATCAAATTAATTGAATAATAATTCAATATAAAATCATGTTGAATCTTGCTGGCACTATTTTTTTTTGTTCATTTGGGTTTTTTTACTCTTTTTGGTACATAACATTATTATAAAATACACAAACTCAGCACATAAATGAAAGTCACTGAATGTTCTCAATATAATAATAGTGAAAGGTGGCCATTTTCATTATGATCTAAATTATTCATACATAAGTGGAAAGATTAAAATGCTATTCTTAGATTGCATTTTCATTCGATGAAGTTAAACATATGTTTCCTAACAGGTTACATTTGATGACAGTGACAACACTATCTTCAGCTTTGTGCTGGTCTGCGCTCACATTGCCCCTAGCACCGTCACAGGGGGTGTCCAGAGGAGAGGCTTCGATTGAGCTCAGGACACAGACAGGCAGCCAATGTAACACTGTGCCACACACAGAACAACTGCTCACCACAGCCTCAGCATCAGACTGTAGCCAGTCTTTTACTACTCCTTTATCTCCAAACCTCCATTCTCAGAGAATGTGTTTTCATATATGCTTTGTCCTCCTTTTCATTGTGGATTTTTATTTTAAAGGTTATCTTACTCCTTCTATATATCTCCGCGTAATAGCTTTGTAATTACCTCTGTCTGTCTAGTGTTTGTTGCTTAGTTAGGATTACACTTAAATGGTTGTATAGATGATTAAGGTTTGACAAAAATGTCAAGGTCAGAGCCAATCAGAGGCAGAGTCCAGGTGGAAGACAGAAGCAGCACATCAGTAAATGGCACTAAAGCAAGACTCTCAACATAGTTTTTATTACATGACTCTTTTGGTAGAGACATTTACCCACCAGTGGGAGAGCCTTCAGAGATATACTCACCAAGCAAAAACATCTACCAGCAAAATCATTCCAATTTCACACTCTGGACATAAGCATTGAGAGTTTACTGACAAGACAAATGGCAGAGGATTTGGTATCAAGGTGAAAAGCAAAGTGGGAAATTTCCTCACCATGGCATCCCCAGTGTGTTGGCAGTGCCTGTGTAAAATCAATTGTCATTTTTCCTAATAGTGCACATCTTATTTATAAATGTTTGAATGAATATTAAAAGTTAATATCAACTCCAGCATGGTTTGTCAACGTCAAGCTGCCAGTAGCAGCGTTACATTCTTCCACATTGGTTAATCGTTGTTTTGAATATTCCAGCAGAAAACAACTCTCAGGTTTCAGATTGGTCATCTGTGACTTTTCCTAGAACCGCTTTCAGTGCAGACCAGCGCTGGTCGGCATTCACAAACAAGCCATCAGATATTGAACGTTGTTTCCTTCAACAAGCAGCTTTCTTTTACGTCCACAAATCTACTGGCCTTTCTAGTGTTACATGTCACTGCACTGCCACAAGAGCGCTGCTGTTCCGACCCCGGCCGCTTTTTGAATGCAACCCCTGAGTGACAGCACACAGGAAGATGGTTCAGCAGTTATCTCTGGCCTCTGTGCTCCTCGTGGCCTTGCAGACTGTAGCCTCTGCGGCAGGATATGTGTGTGACACAAGCACTTCCTTTCATAGTGCATTGCTCTAAGAAACACCTCCGTTTGCATTTTCACATTAGGCCTACTCTATTTAGTGTTACATTGTTGGGTATGCAGTGGCCAATTGCGCAGTATAATTCCAAAAAAAAAAGTGTGCAGGAAGCAAATTCCAAACAGCTTTCTTTGTTGTCGAGACAGAGAAAAGCAGACACACACTCATGCAACAGCTTATCTAATTTCTTCTCTTTGATACGCTAACAAATAGTCTCTTTTGCATGGTGTATGACAAAAGTTTTATTTTGACGTGTTGACAACTTTATAAGATTAAGTTAATATATCAACCACACTGATGTACCTGCCATTACAAGGATGATGGCCTGGTTTGGTGGGCTCTCTTTAATCTTCATTACCGTCCGCTTCTGTTTTTTCTCCACTGTGAAATAAACAGGTGACCACACACTACACTGATCTCTGCCAGAGCATTTCCAGACCTGACATTCCAAACCTGCATATTGGTTTGGGGGAGGTTGAGGGGATGTTAGCGTCCCAGTTTTAATGGAGCTTGTCTATGAAACACAGCTGGATACATTGATTCGAAGGGATTCCTCTAAATGTGATTTTGTTTCGGTGACTTCAGCAGGCTGAGGAATGAGGATTTACAGTAATAATTTTGCAATGCATCCATGGAATTGATGCGGTGTGAGTAAGCAGATTGTGAGTTGACTTCCCCACTGCTTGTTTTTTGTGGGATGGATATTGCAGGCTGCTGTCTTATCACTCCCCTGCTTATCCTTTGGACAGGTTCTGGCCCCATGTCCCCTCTGACTCCCTCCAAATTTTCCTCGCAGACATAGTACAGAAAGCTTGTCTTTTTTGTGCCGTTTGTAAATGCCATACAGAGACTGCTCTGTCCTTCATCATATCTCCCACAGTCTGCTGATGGTCTTTCATCTCTCTCAGGTTTTTTGTACTCACTAACGATGGGAAAGTGCTTTGATCTAGTGTCCTATCAGTAACAGTGTGGGCCTCAGGCTCCCATACTCCCTTGTTCCCTTGCTGTCTCACTCTGAAAACATATTGTCGGGGCGTGGTGGACAACGAAGTCCACCCAGCTGAAAAGCCTTTGTTTGTTGTGGTTTAGTGTAGCTTTGCCAAGGGCAACTGCCTGTGTGGGTCTCTATGAAATTCTTGCAGCAGTAGTGGTCTATTAAATTAGACCCTACGTTTGCCCGTGTTTGGCAACCTTTCACATCTGAGATAAAACCACCTGAGCTCCAGGGGAAGAATATAAACCTTACTTCCCATAGCATTTTGAAGGGAATCCCTCCCCCCACCCCACCCCACCCCCACTGGAGATTGCGCAATGGCATTTCAACCATTCACACAAATAGTTTGTGGAGCATCTGCAATGTGCAAAGACAACAGTTTTTTTCCTATAACTTATCAGACATTCAGTATGAAGGGAGGAGCATGTTAGGTAAAAGCTTGTAAAAGTGGAATCAACTAAAGAGGACAGGAGCATTGCACTTTCTTCCAGCTGCCCACAGTCTCCCTTTTCTTTTTTTTTTAAATGTTTCTGATTTCCCTGTTCTCAGTTACTGATCCATGTAAGCCCCTCTTCGACTTAAAGAAGGGAAGTGGAGCGCATAGTACTGGGATATCCCTGGGTTAGTCCTCCCCCCTCCCCTTCCTTACCCCCATACCCTTTTCCTTCTTTCTCTTCCATGGTGCCCTTTGGCCTCCCAAACCCACTGGCCTGCCTCCGCTCCTGGTTAGAGATGTCATAACAGAGCCACTCTGCTGTGGTATTCCTTAGAGGAATGTGCTGCCTTGGGTTTGTGTGTGTGTGTGTGTGTCTGTGTGTGGGTCGGTGGGTGGGTGGGTGGTTTGGCCGCTGTCTGTGCAGAGTATCAGGCCAGGCCGGCACTGGCACCCTCCAAGGCACACCTGTTGGTGCCAGTCTAAGCAGAGCCAGCGCTGCGTTGTCCCTCCCATCCTCTGCAGGCACCGGCACAACGGATCACTGCATGCACACACTGCACCGCCATGCTTGGAACAACTGTGGGTGTGTGGGAAAAGAGAGCCATGCACACATTAATCCTTCAGTACAGAGTGTGGATGATTGATTGAGCATCTCAAAGTGAATTATAGTTCCTATGGCTCCATAGTGCAACTCACCTTAATAAACAGGAAATGTAAATGGCTTTTAATCAGTGCCAGTGACTTAACTACCTGAACTTGCTGAGATTTCTGGTCATCAGAGTTCACTTTGCAGGCCATTTTCAAACAAACAATAATAGGGAATAATTAAACCTTGTTCAAAACAAAGGGAAACCTAAGCAGTATTGTTACTATGCCATAGACATTTGAATTAATTTACCAGACATTTCACTCCCACTAATCATACCTGAATTCATTAGCCACTGATAAAGGATGATAATGACATGGAGTACCTTCAGTCACCTTTTTAAAATCTGATTTTAATGCTGATTGAAGTATCTCTACTGCCACTGTGCTTTTTGGGTTAGAAGGTGACAAGATAACATTATTGACACAAGGTTTTGAAAGACAATTCGTAGGCTGGTAACAAATTCTGATTACCCAGCTTTGGGTTCTTTGAAGCAACAGTTCATCACTTTGGGAATATCTGTGTTTGTATCTTTATAGCTACAAAGCGATCAGAATCCTAGAGTCACCTGTTGTGATGCTGCAGTCACTACATACAGCTGTTTTTGGTCCAGAAATTACTCCACATTACCCAACGGCAACTGCTCCTAAAATCACTGTTTCTCATTTTTTTATTTCTGTCTTCACAGCAAACAAGATGCAGCGTGCAAATAGAGAACTAGTAGTTGGATTTTTCTTCCCTCACGTTTGATGTGTTTCTGTGTGAGACAGACAACCAGTATATTTGTGTAATCGTTATGAGATTAAAAAAAAAAAAAAAAAAAGTTTCCCCTCATAGATCAGCCTTCTTTGATTTGAATGATGTGTTCTATTATGTGATCAAAACATTGCACAGGGGATACAAAGAGAAATAATTTGAGGTCCGTTTCTTATAGGCCCAATAAACAGATTGCCAATAGCAGACAACTTAGTTTTTGATAATTATAATGTTGATAAATATGTTGTATTACAAGCCAATTCACCTTGATGTAGGTGAGAATGGTCTACTCACTGAGGGAGACAAATATGACTTGAATGTTTTGAGAGGGTTGGAATCAGACCGAATGGCATCTCAGCAGCAGTGGAATCACGTGACTTGGCTGCTATTTGTCTTTTGGTTGGCCTCAAGGTGGGGAATGATACTCCTAACAGCTGCGGGAAGCATTTCCGGCAGAGAGTTTGCTCCTCAGCCAAGCACACGGAGGTCCAGCAATACACTGAGGATGCATCGATGACTCCCTCTCCACCGCCAATAGATATTCTTAGCACAATCTTTTAAATGTGTGGAATTCTGGTGGTTACATTGACTGAAGAGTAATATATTACGGGTCACTTTGAAAAATGGTTTAATATAGATTTTTACTCTGGAGAAACCTGAAATCATCATGTTCTCAACAAAGACAGAACTTCCTTTAGATGGATTTGAAAATGTTGTCTGTTTAACTTTTTTATCTGATGTTATAGACTTCCTCTTGCTTGATCAGAGTCAAGTATTTGTTGCCCTCTTTTAGCCTTAACCAAAATCTGATACAGCATCTGCAATAAGGACCTGCTGGAGGTGTGGTTAAAAGGCTTCAGAGAGGCCTTTTTTCCTGTGTGTAAGGACCTGATAACACCACGAGCAGTGGAGTGAACTGATGGAATGAGCTGACCAAAGACAGAAGTGCTGCTAATGTCCTGCTGTCTGTGTGCTTCAAAGAGCATGATGACATACAGTAAGTGCATTTCGTAAGGCAATAAAGGGTGAAGATTTGGCTGGTGCATACTTGGCATGTCATCGCTAAGCGCCTGAGTGCAAGCAGTCTCATTGTGTTCAATTGCCTCGCAGTGAGTGTTGAGAGACAGCACTGCCACCCAGGCTCGAGCTACAGCGGGCCGGAAGGTCACCAGTTTGAATCCCAGGCCAGCTGAGTCGGAGAGGGGAAGTGGATGAGAAATGATTTTCCCTTCCTCAATAGCTGAAGTGGAGGTGCCAGCAAGACACTTGGAGTCAACAGTGAACAGTAGAAAGCTCTAAATGTTTGTTTTATCAAACATTACTTAGGAAATAGTGAAAAATGTCCATCACAATATCCTAAAGCCCAGGGTGACTTCATCAGATGTCTTGTGGCAGATTCTCACCTCTGAGAAACTGGAACTGTCACTTTTTTGGCGATGTTGCTTTGATGAGTAGTCAAAACGTTTCTGTTGCAGCTTCAATCTATATTACATTAATTTTATTAATCTATATCAGCTTCTCTTTTGCCTTTATCATTCTCAGTTGGCTACTTTTGTCTTTTGACATTTACTTAAAGACGTCACTTTCGGGTTCTGGTTATGATGTTATAAATTTTGACACTTTTAATTTATGTTATTTTCCAATTATTGGAATAAAAAATTAACAAATGAATCAGTTCTAGAAGATGATTGGTTGCAACTCTAGCTTGCAGTAATCTATTCTAAGATTCAGCCTTAATGCAAAAGTGTAAAGACAAGGAGAAAAGTTTGTCAATGTTTTGCACATGAATACAGGTTTAAAGAAACATTCAATATGTATCCTGTGCAATTTCAACGTCTTCAAACCTGTTTTGTTTTGCAGAAAATATTGGGTGTGATCTTTGAGGGAGATGGCATGCCCTGTTTGCGTGTCTGTATTGTTGCACCACTGAGAAAGAGGTGTGTGTGTGTGTGTGTGAGTGTGTGAGACTTCCTCTTGAAGGTGGGGCTGTGGAATGGGATTGACATGGAAGTTATGTCTGGTATTTATGGCTTTTTGTATGCAGCTTTGTTATCTCAAGGACAGGGCATAGAAATCTGTTAACGTACCAGACTACAAAACAGGTATTAGTCAACCTGACTATTATGAAGATGTTACTCATGATTTTGACTTCACATACAGTTTCTCAATATACACCTTGCCATTTTCCCCTGAATCTGACAGATACATACCCTTGCATCTTCTTAATTAATATGAGAAATTAATTGTAACCACATGAACGCGGACTTATCACAATAACCGCACACATTTCTTTTGTTTCATTGGTGCATAATTGCTGATGTACATATCTAAATACTAAAATGCTAAAGCTTCAACCATAGACTGTGTAAAATATGGACGTAGTGTCCGTGACGTCACCCATAGGTTTCTGAAGAGCAAAAATGAAGCAAATCGTAGTGCGTAGCCATCTTGGTAGCCTACCTCCGGTTACTCCAAATATGGACAAAGAGGTGGAGCGAGGACGGAGCTGAGGTGGGTCGAATGAACGCTATTGGCTGAAAAAAGCCGCTGACCAAGCTAGGTTAAATGCTAAATATCGTTGCTAGCCGGCTAACCCCACGACGATCTCATTCCCAAACTCAGTGACTAGAATTAGCCGGGGTGACGCCCTTTAGACCGTCAGTGGCTAGTTGTCAATCAAAGTGGCGCCACTTAGATTGACAGCTATGAATTGTGCATAATGATGTATGCTGTATATTTTAATTTAATATTTAATATTAAAAATTTTTGAACCAGGCTGTAAATATGTTTTTTTCTGTCGTAAAGTTGGACATTTTAACATGGGGCTCAAATGTAATTGACTCCCTTCTGCAGCCTGCTCTAGTGGTTATTCGAGGAACTGCAGCTTTTTTGCACTTCCACATTGGCTTCATTTTTCAGCGGCGGAGGTTGCCGCTTGGCTTCAACTGATTACTTCTGTTGTATCCTGATTTGTCTGGGTTTGATGCTAAGCTAAAGAAAAGCAAAGCTTGAGCAGCTCGTAATGAGGCCAGCGGCAGCAGACAGTGTGAGAGGATGTAACCGTGGCTCTTAAACTGACAAATAATCTGTAAATGTGAATCATGTAGTGGAAGAATCTGCTGCCACGCAAATGGCCAGTAAAGCCGAGCAGTCTTTAAAACTCCTGGCGGAAAATCTATCAGAACCAACTGTTTCTGAACCTTTTTTTAGCTGACCACCGCACGGCAGTCCGTGTCCTCCCAACCCTCACTGCTATCAGATCAGTTTTCACATAACTACCCAAGTTATGTGAAGTTATATTCCTTCAATTCATTGCCGTCTGTCTGTGATATGACAAAAACTAGCAGTTGTGACGTTCAGAGCAGGGCAGCGTCCAGCCTGTCAGGTCACTAAACTTTAACAGACTTTGAATGTTTTGTACCTGGTAAATGTAGTTCAGGGGCTACTGGTACAGTGCGCTCTTACACTTAACAGCTCAGCTGGTATTTAGTTGTTTATAGTAGCAGCCAGCAGGTTCACTCTGCCACATGTTCATGAGTCACTGTGTGACTCGCTGTTGTTGATGGACTCAGGAGCTCGTCCACACAGTGCAATTCTAATGTGATCAGTGAAAGCAGAGCTCCTCTGTACAATCAATGTGCACAGTGAAGTACCTTTACTAGTGGCCCTGCTGCCGAGTGCGTCTCAATATTCCTTAACCACTTTAGCCGTAAAACCACAATTTTAACTGAATTATCCTGCAAGTTTACATGAACATAGAAGTTCCTTTGAGTTGAATGGTCATTTGCACTTGATTTAAAAGTGTGCACTAAATAAAGGCCCTGCTTCCATTCAAGAGCTCCTGTGTTCTTCTGACGTCTGCTGTTTTTGTGACTCACAAGCAGAACACAGTGGCTTTATAATTACTACTTGACAGCTGGTAAATGGGAGCTTGGACAAACACATAAAGGCTGGGTTAGTCCTTCCAGTGATGGACGGCTCCCTGCCAAAACCTCTGGCAAAGTCAACAGACACACCTGCCATAACCAGAATTTGCCAGCTGTCAGGTTATATCTGGTCACTTTTTCTCACTATAAAACCTGGGTCAGGCCTGAGGAAAAAAAGTGTTTCAATAAGTGCATAAAGCCTTTTTATTTTCACAGACATTCTTAATCTGAAATGATGCCTTGTTTTAAGTGTATACCTCTCTAATCCTTAACTCATCATTAACATATTTAGGTTTTTAAAGTGTTCACATAGTGAAATATCTACCAGTAATCTCAGTGTCAACAGCCACAGAGAATGGAAACAGTGGATTTAGCCTTGCTTGGAATAGCTTTTTGTTGTTCAACTAGCCAATTAATCTGTTATTATAAACTATTTTGATAATCATTTCATCATTTAAGTCTGTATTCAAACACCAAGCATTATCTGGTTCCAGTTTCTTCAATATGACAATTTCTCTGTTTTACATCTTTGAGGTTTGGACTGACATTTAGAGGCGTCACTGTGTCTGATGTTTTTCAACAATTCCATTCACTTTAAACAGTAATCAATAATCATAATGAAAATAATTGTTAGTTGCAGCCTAGCATAAATTTTCCTCTCATTTACTACATTTACTTTTTTTTTTTAAACAATCACCCTCTGTTCAGGAAACAAAAGTCTTTTTGTAAATACACAAAAGTGACAACTGTGGCTTATTCACACTTGACAGCTGTCAGAATCAGCAAAAAGGGCAGGTTGACTGTGTTTTGGGTTAAAGGAATAGGAAGATCACTGAATCACTGAAACTGTCAGCCTTTTTAGAGGATGCAGGAAAATGCCTTTATCTGTCTTGTCACCCCTTCCTGGTGCTCACCAACAAAATCTGTCTCATCTGCATCCTGCAGCCAGTCTTTTCCAGAATTTGCTACTCCATACCTTGTTATTGCAGCATGTTGTTTTGGAGCGCTTTCTCTGACAAAACTAAAAGCTGTCTTAGTGACTGTCCAAGACCTGCAGTGATGGGAAGAATAAATAAGAATATATGGAGCAGAAAGCAAATTGAGAGTTTGGTCAGGCCGGAGCCCTGCTGCTGCACTGTGCTGACTTTGTGCTATCCTGTGATATAAAGTACTTAGACGTGCATCCAACTGCTTTATATACCCATTTTAAAAGTTTGCATTGCCCTTTTTTCCCCCATTGTCTTGATTTGGATTGGTTGGGTAGAATCTCCACCCTCCTCTTGGCCTATGGTAGTATTTGGAAGATTACTGCACTACTTGAGTGCCAACAGTTAGTAAAACGTTCGCCTCTTTCCAAGCACGCTATCTCAATAAGGTGTGAAAATAATGTACATGGTCACATGGTTTGGATACTGCTGTTTTGCTCAGTGTTTTATAGCTGGAAAAATAATCTCTGTCATGTATCCTATCTTTCCTGAGAGTTGGCGTGGAAAATTTAGCTTATAGATTATACTATACCTGCTCAATGAGAGTCTGTGTTGGGGCTTGTCGGCAGGCAATTAATGTTTCCACAATGTAAGGAAAAACACTGCACTGTGTGCCCTGCTGAGGCTGTCATTGCAACACGCTTGTTCTTTCTTTTCACTTATTAATTTTTGCCTTGTAAACTACTCACACCCTCTTTTTCAAATTCAGGTTTTCATGGAAGAAACCAAACAAAAGGATTAGTGGTTCGGGATAAGGCTTTTCATGCTGAGCTTTCTATTTTTAACTCAGACTGTGGTCCCTTACATATAATGCCTAAGGAAAGTAAAGCAGAGAGGAGGGTCTTCCTCAACTGTGCAGAGGTGGAGGATTGTTGCACAGCCTCTCACTAAACAGCTGCACCTTTGGCTATATTCATGCCTTTTAAAATATTTTGATCAAGAATGCATATCCTGTTATGTCTCTAACAGTTGCGTTGTGCACAATAGTTTTTTATATACACTTTATAGTATCAGTACTGTTTTCAACAAATAACTTAATAACCAAATAATTTCAGTACTTAGTCAGTCCCCAGAAGCATGAGGATATGAATTGGGGTAGTCTTTTTCTTAACGTTGCTTACACTGGAGCCTAAAGTACTCAGAACTCACCGCAGGGCATGTAGATAGCTGGCTCTGATTCTGACACACAATCAAGGTGCTTTGGGCATGTTTGGAGCTGGTTCAGGCTTTAAAGGACTTTGTGGTTGTGGTGTTTGTGTGATGGTTTTGTTTGGCAGAAATTTGCAAGGATGCTTTGTCGTCCTTTTACAGATTTTCTCATGTGGCATATACTCGGATTGATTCTTTATTCCTTCTATCAACCCTCTGCCTCATCTTCTCAAACCATTTTCTTTTCCAAAGAATGAGCCAGTCCGTATTTACAGAGGTTATTATAGAGATGGTTTGTATTTGCAAACAAACTAGTATGGAGAGAACATGTCCTTCGAGCCCAATCTGCAGCAGATTTCAGGAAGCCCTTAATGAAATCCTCTTGGTGAAATTATAACTTTCCTTTTCTATTAAATGAATGGATAGAAATTTGATATTTCAGATTTATAAATCCTTGCTGAGGAAAGAAAATCATGAACATGAACAGTTTTTTGCTGCCACAGATTTACTTCCTGATCTTTCTCAATAGGGCGCCTGTTGACTGTTTATAGTGTCTCTCAGTTTTGTGGCTTCACTGGCACCACTTAGGTAGAAAATGAGCCTCCTGTGATCAACTATGGAGCAGTCTTCTTCTTGTATTTACTGCATAGTCAATGTAGTTGTGACCTTAATCTTTTCAATTCTGACTGAATGCAGGGCGCTTTGTAAACCAAATAGCACTGTGTACTATGTTCAGTAGCTTAGTTTCTGTAGTTGAACTTAGCCATATTGAAACATTGACTGAAAATAGGATGCCACTTGTTGATTAATAGAAAGTTAGATTGACCAAAAAAAAAGGAGTGACAGAGTTTCAATGTTTTTGTTATTAGACTTTAGAAACGTGCAGTAGACAATTTCATCATTAAAATTATGAGATGCTTATTCATGATTAAAATATTTAGCAAACTAGTAGAGCTTATCATTATCATATCATATTCACTGACTTGCAGCCCTGCCTCATTGCCTTAACCAGTACAAACCACCCACTGACACGGAGTAATGTTTTATTTACGATCAGCCTGGCAGAGATGCAAGGGAATCACTTTCGTGGTGTACAATGTTAATTTTAATTCTCAGCCAGTATCTCCACTAATGTAGACCAGACGCGTCTTGCTGTTGAATGCATGTGCATTTTTCTAGCAGTGTGTTTACTTAAACTGTATGTGCTTTAACTCTGCATCTCTTTCATACCACAAAGACGACCCAGCTCTGTGAAGATAAGCTCGTTTATGTGGTTATGGATATTTGACCTTCTGGTCATCTGTTTCCACATGTAGACATGCAATTGGAAGATAGTTCATAGTAGTATGTTTGGTTTAGTTTATTTGCACAATGATGAAGGCACAAATACATTTAACAGAAAAGAGAGTAATTACAGTGCAGGGAAGGAACACTAGAAGGCTTATTCAGAGTCCTCCCCATGTTTAAAGAAATAAAAAGACCCCATTGTTACACACCAGAGATGACCATAAATTGTTAAAAAAAAAAAAAGCAAAAAAAGAAACTTAATTAAAGATTAATGTCATTAATCCATAAGAAGAAGAATAGAAAGCTCCTCTCTGGGCTGGCTTGAATTCAACCCCAAAAGTATCAATGTAAACATTTTACTGAAGTATTTGCTATTGAATGTACTTAAGGATTGAATTAAAAACTAATTTTGAAGTTGGATGCTTAATCATTTTACTCAACTTAAACCTCCTCATCAGACTCCTTACTCTCAACCTTGACTAGTAGACTGGCAGTGAGTGGTAGTTTAACAAGTAGCTGACATTAGGAAAACAAAGGAGGTAAGAGTTAATTAATTACAAATTGTAATTCTATGATGACATGCACGCACAGTTTCCCACTTAAACTACTGAAAATGCCCAAAGTCATAGCACTTAAATGACACCAAAACACAGTAGAAACCCTCAGCTTTATTTTTTCATATCACATGACTCTTTTGGTACAAACATTTAGCCTTCTGAGATTTACTCACCCAACAGAAAATCTACCTGCATTTGGCACTTTGTGGGTGTTCATTTCAGACTGTGCTTACTCATTATGTTTGGGTGAAGATGTAAACCAAAGTATGTTTGATTACAATGAGAACTATGCAACATATTTTTAACTTGCTTGTCAAATTGGAAATTACCTTTATTCCAATGTGGGGATTTGTAGCAGGTGCTACCAAAAAGAAGAAACGCAGATCACAGTGAAAAGTGTTTATCTGTGTCTAGGCGAGGGAGCAAGTGTTAAATAAGTATTTGATTCTGTTAACAAAAAATGTTCCTTTTAAAATGTTAAATTATTTCAGCCGTCAGTTTGCGTTGCATATGTTATTATAAACTCCTGCCAGGTCTATCTATAGACAGATGTGGAAGAAAAAAAAGTAAAAAATATCACCAAATTATAAATAATTCAGTGTACAAATCCATCATGTTTTTTTCTTAATACATATATTGTTAATTATAGGCTTTATTGTGCAGTTCCCTGAGGGGTCCTGACCCCCATGCCAGTCTCATAGCACAGCGTAGCCTCAGTTGTACATTTGATCAGGCCTGTTGATTGATGAAAGGTCTGAGAACGTTTTGCTCGAGGTCCCACTGACTGCAGGTGAAAGCAGCTGTCAGGCTCTTTGATGGAACACACACATTTGTACTTAAAGAAGCTGCTGGATGAGCTCAGCATTTTGCTGCCCACAGAAATTGTGTGTTGAAGAGGTAGGAGGAAGAAGGGAGGACAAAAAGTAGGAGGGAGGTCAGAGACAACTAGTGTCTGAGTCCAGGCACACATTCACACACACAGAACAGCAAGCTGTAGTAGGCGCCTGACAGCTTCACCTACTTACCACTTCTAAATGTCCCCTCCCCTTCTTCCTTATATGGCCAAGACTGACACCAGGCAGCTTTTTTAACCATTATTTACAGTGCTTGCAGGTGGAAACAAAACGTTGGCATTAGTTGGACTGGGCCCAGAAAGGCTCTCCTGCATGTGTCTGAGACCTCCCAGTTTACCAATGGGCCTTGGGAGGGGTTGGTCGACCTGGAGAGCTGGTGCCCTTGCCTGCTTCCAATAAACCACCAGCTGCAGGCTGCGGTGCTGAAGAATTTTTGATTTCCTGCGCACACACTCCCCAACCACAATGCACATACACTCACACGCTTTCTCACAAATGCTCTCCTACCCGTTTTCAAAAGCGGGCAACTAAAAGCCGAGGCTGTCTTGCAGCGTTGATCCCAGCTCTGTGTGCACTTTGAGGCCCAGGCTCCATGGCACAGTTGAGTGCAATTTGGGTTCTACACATAAAGTGTGGTTTGTTTCTGTTCTGGAGACGTTGCCTAGAACAAAAGAGCTGCCTGATGGGGCTCATGTGCAGGCCTATCATACACACAGTAAATGTTTTGTCCACCAGTGTTGTCATTAATATGAGGAATTGAAATTGATTGAGGAAAATGTTATTGTCAAAATTTTATTTCTCTCAGTAATGTGGCGAATGTTTCATTCTGAGCACATAAACTAGTCATACGATTCAAGACTTACATTCCCAGCTTGACCTTTCAAGATGAAGTTCCAGGATGTTTTAAGACGATCTTGTTGAAGATGCACAACTGTTTCAAGTTTCCATTTATGACTCAATTACAGTTTATCTTGTAGTTTATTTTAGTAGGACTTGTGACATTAATATGGTGGGAAATCTCTTTGATTCAGTGGGTCACAGCTTTTGTGATGACTTGAAAAGCTCTTTTGTTAAGACTAGTCTCCTCTGTTGTTTCCATGCAAGCCTGCGCGTTCCTACACTCTTGGAGGCAAGGTATGGCCTGCAGTTTTTCAGAGTCATTGAATCAAAATGAAATGTAAAAAAAAAATGTATGAATCAAGCTACATTCTTTAAGAAAGACGGGTTTATATGAGTCATGCACAGAACAATGAAGAAAGAATGGCATGAGTAAAAGTGTAGCGGACGCTCTGTGGGACTGCTGTTTGCTTGTGTCCATCACTGCTGCAACCTGAGGGACACCATGCTGCAACCTGCACAGCTGAAACTAGTCTGCCTTACAGCCTAGCAAAACCATTTTCTTCCAAGACTATACCGTCCAACAATATGTAAACTTGTTTCTTCACACGTGCATTCTTTGCATTTTCATGTGTAAATAACCATTTAATATTTCACATTGGCGTATTAATGGCTCTGTTTTGCAAATGCATCACCCAGGTGCAACATTAACTCTCTCTTGGTGGGGATATTGGCTGTGATTCCCAATGTGAAAATCATTTCTCAACATCATGACTGGTGATGAGTGTGATTGGATATCGGCCCTTTGAGTATTTTCAGCAGTCACCAGGGTTTGTATGCTACCTTCCAGTGCAGCATCCTTGTCAATGTTCATGTGTGCATGTGTGAGTATGTGCACAAAGACGCACACATGTCCATTACTTTGGAAGACTGGGGGGCCTGCCAGCGGCCCTCAACAGCGTCCACTGCCAATTAGTCTCTTTATTCGTTTAAATTTTGTAAGACCAAGACACAGCAAGACATTCCATACAGGCTGCTCCTTAAAGCTGCAGAGGATACTTCTGATTGAAGATCAGATGCGATCCTAACTGTTTCCACTTTATTGAATGTTTTTCATATTTGAACTACCATTTCCGCAGAATCGCTGGAAGATTGGGTCTGACGATGTCAGCGCTGTCCCAAACAATCCTGATCAGAGCATCTAGTCTGCATGCTGAACAGAGAATGGCATGACATTTTGTTGTGTGTTTTTTGTTCCCAGCAATGTGTAGCCTCTTTGTTTACACCAACTAGTTTTGTGTGGGCTGTTGCAGTGGCCACAGTGTCAAGTGCTGGGCTGATATTTCTGCCAAAGGCCCCCTGTTGATTATTTATCCACATTTTATTTAGGCTTTAATTGATTTGGATGTTTTTAGGTGCATTCACTCTGGCAGAGTGAATGAGCCCATTGATGGAGCATGGCAGGCCTGCTACCTCCAGAATGAGTGTGAGGCTGTGGGTCAATGCTTTGGCATGGTGAATAACAGCCTCAGCAATAGAAGCTTTGTCTCTATCTCTGCTGGCAGCACAGCGCTGCCTCAGGCCCTGTTCCACCAGCGCCTCCAGGGACAGCAAGGACTAATCTGCCCCCCTCAGAGCCAACCCCACACTTGGGCTTGCTGCAGGCCTATAATTACGTGCAGTGAAGAGGTGTGGACCTTTTTGTTTTTGAAGCCAGGAAACAATCTAACCACACTGTTGACCTGTAACTGGGTTAGCCGCCAAGTAGTGAATTTCCTTTCCCACAATGGTTGAGCTGCCCAGCCTCCTGAGCTCAGCCTGAATGGTAGACTGTTGTTCTCTGGCTCTGTGCACTGATGGTTCCTCTTGACCTGTAAATCAAACAGGTAGATGTAAACTGGCAAGGTATTAGGCTCCATAAGTGGTGCGTAAATTTGGATACTTTAAAGGCTGCATTTTCTGTAGTCTTTATATCTGCTGGAGGAGAAGGAAAATGCTTTACTGGAGGCCTTAAGATTTGCTCTAAACATGTAATCTGAGATATGGCAAACTGCTCTCCTCTGGTTTGCATTTAGAGGCTCTCCATGCTGCATTTTGTGCTTCTTTTTTGACACACAAAATGAATGCCACAGTCTGCTGGCATAATTGCAAAACTTTCCATTTCCTTGTATTGCGAAATACTAAGAAACATTGATGGTTACTTTAAGAGCCTCGTGTAATAGACAGTTTTCTAGTTTTATTGTCCAGATGTTAATGCGTCCTTTCTTTCACATGGAGCTTGATAGGAAAGCTTTTCAGGAATAAACTGTTTGAGTAACTTTGAAAAATGTTGCACTGTTGTGATGGAAAGTTTTCTCTTTGTATTAAAATGTGATTTACCTCTGTAGCATATCAGGTAAAAAGCATCTGTCACCCTTTTCAATGGTCAGCCTCTGAGAAGAAATTAGCTTTACCTGCCCACATTACCCCCTGTGTGCAGTCAGAGGCTGTGCTTGGGTTGAATAAACCTGCTACAAATCACTTACCTCCTGAGTAGCTCAGGCCTCTCTCTGATTCAGCCTCCTCCTCGCGGCTGGCGCCCTACTATTGACAGTAGCCAAATAGCTCCTTCTCCTGTTATCAGCTACATATGTTTTGCAAAGCTGATTTACGGCTTCTCAGTTATGACATTACACATCCTCATAGCTTAGATAAGACAGAAGCACAGCTGCTCAGATAAATACTTTGTCTTCTTGGCAGAAATAAGAGGCCATTGTGATTTGAAGCACGCTCTTTACTTTTCTTCATCATTAAATAAGTGTGTTCAAGTGCCTGTAAAATTTGTTATGGATTTTTCTCTGATATATTGAGATTGCTGTCAAGAGACTTCTCACTTGTTCCTTGACTCTGCAAGGCACTGCATTGATGCGTAACAGGGTGTGCTTCATGTGTCAAAGTGTTTTGAATGGCGTGTGAACCTCCCACACGAAGATGTTTCGAAAGAGTGCAGCTAGAAGAAAAAGTGTGGGACAACACAAGACATGGCAGTCATGCACTTATACTTTTCAAGCTCTCATGTCTGTTCTGTTGCATGTCATTTGTGTGTGTGTTTGTAGTCCCTTCATGTAGTAGAGCAATGGTTGAAGAAGCGGCCTTGTACCTCAGGGTGTTCCAGATCAAATTCCTGCTCTAGCTTTTTAAAACCTGGGTCCAAGGAGTGAATGAGACTCAACTTGATGTCAAGTTGAGCAAAGCCTTGGCTGCTTTGGTGAAGTTGCACAGTGGCTAGTAGTAAAATAGTGTGGTTGTCTTGGCCAGCTCCCATGTATGAGTATAGCATATGCATAGACCAAGGACAGGAAACAGCCAAGCAGAACTGTTGGCGTGCACCTACCAGCTACTCATTTCACTCACCAGCCAACTGCAGCGACATAATGGTTACAAGTTTATTTGGCACCCCTCAGTGAAACTAATGCAGTTGAACAGACTTGCAAATATTCTGGTTTCAACAGCATTCCATTGACTACATTACAACATTTAGCAGTATCTCCTGTAATTGTCTCTTGATTTTCTGATGATTGACGGATTGATTATGTGACTGAATAATTGTTGGTCCATAAACCCATGTTGGAAAATCAATGTTAAACCATTCCCAACACTGGTAGGCACAGAGAGGGCACTGGCAAGAGGACTCAAGTAACTCTTTTTGTGTAAAAAACAAAAAAAAAACAACCAAACAATATGATGAGGTTACTAGGTTACTTTTCATTAAGAGCATTAAGAGCAGTGGTGGTATTGTTTGGTTTAGTTTGCATGTACTATTGCAGGATCATTAAATAATGACAAATGAAAACACATAACTAAGGTTTTTGAAGAGCTTGAAAGTGAAAATTTCTCAAAGTTGTACGTTGAGGCAAAGCTACAAATGTTTTCCCAGTTCTGTAGCAGCACTGTGCAGTTAGGAAGCGTTTATGTCCATATGCAGTTTTTATCCTTGTCTCAGTTTTGTCCTATTTTGATCATATTTTATACTGTGTGATTCTCCTAATAGAAGATCAACAGTGCTTTATTCAGAAGCTGTCATAGCAGCATAAGCCAGCACCAGCATCATTACTGGCAATATGGAGTAGAAGGGCACAAAGGAAAGTGCAGCACACAAACCCACACAGCCCGACCATTGTCTTGCTTTGAAACATTAACTCCAAATCTGTTAGACAGTTCCACTGTATGTGAGGAGGGTGTACTGTTATGCCCTTTGGAAAAGCCTTTTCTCTGGTTAATTTACAGTTAAGGACTAAATTAAAAAAAATGAAATAAAAACAAATGTCCCTCAGATTTATATGTGTGAGACAGCCAACACAGCAGATAGCCCTGCAGCTTGTGCTGCAGTGTCAGAAATAAAGCGGTGATTCTCAGGAATCCACTGTTCTGCTGAGCTGCCATACATTGGAGCGTAACAGATCTGTATGTGGAGATTTGCCTCCAGACCAGACTACTGCTCCCCACTTCTGTCCTTAATAACTGAATGTTGATGTTAAGATCAGTTGGAAAGGCTGGTTTTCCCAGTAGTCAGTCAGAGGTGGTTTCCTCCCTTTGCTACTCTTTTATTAAGGGGCTTTGTGGGAAGGAGTGCTTCTTAAATGAATACCATCTATTCTCATTGAGGATCTCTGATATTTTGTTTTGAAAGCTCCCAGGCGTAATGAAATAGACAACCTCAAATGTTCGACGGATGTCATGTAGAGTGGAGTTGCAGCAGACCACATTGGCTCCTTCCCTGCCACTTGGACATGCTGACTTTTTCACTGAATGTTAACAAAACACAGACTTCTTCAGCTCATGTGACTATGTGGATTCCCTTCTCAGCCTGCAAAGACTGGATTCTACGTATAACTTTATGTTTTTAGATAAATCATATTAAGAAACCTTTATCTCATTAGACGCTTTCTTTTCTTTCTTTGTTCTTTGTTTCAATTCAGAAGATGTTCAAGATGAAGGCGGTTTGCTGCCACGACTGACGCCCCAGTGCGCTGAACAGAACAAGCAGTCCTGACCTGGCAACATACGAATGGCCCAGGGAAGCCACCAGATTGACATTCAGGTTTTGCATGACCTGCGCCAGAAGTTCCCTGAAGTACCAGAGGGTGTTGTCTCCCAGTGTGTTCTGCAGGTGAGCATACTCAAACCTCTGATACCAGAACAGTTGATTTCTACAAAGCCCTCCTAAACTATCCCGCTCTGTACATGTCTTGGTCACAATTCTTCAGTGAAAAAATTTAACAGGTTCTTATCAAAAGTGATTGTTATTGCTACGCGTTTATGAGAAATTATTATTTTAAATATATATATTTTATGTGATTTTTTTTATCTAGTTGTTAAATATGGCTGCTCACAAATGATAGATTAGTAGTTGTACCTGTGTACCTGTTTTATTTTACTGTCAGTACCTCTGTGTCTTAAGTACAATGAGGATAAATAAACCAGGGTAATGCTATACATTTAGCTGGTTTATCATGTGTTTCCTAAGCCATAATTATATGTCAGACAAAACTTTAGGTTGTTGTTGTAAATTTGCAATGTAACAAACTTGCTCAGTGTGTTCTGATTTGATGGTATGGTATATATCTGTTTTATAGACAGATATGAAAGTTGGGTATCTTTGTCTCTTCACCTTTTAAGATTCTCCCTGAAAACATTGATACTGCATAATGAGTTTATTTCCCCTCTCTCTTCCCTTCAGAACAACAACAATTTAGACGCCTGCTGTGAATACCTGTCCCAGGTCAGTCCGGGTTACCTGTACAGTGAAGAAGGAAACCTCAGCTTTTCTGACGACCCTACCCTCACCAGGCTCCGAAATCACATGACCCAGCTGAACCTGGGCCTGCAGTCTCAGAATGTGCATGTGGCCCCGGTTCGGGACGGCCTGAGAATGAACGGCAGCCGGACTCTGGCCCACAGCCTGAGTGACGGGCCCCTCCAGACAGGCCAGGCCCCCAACAGTGACTTCTTTCAGCAGGAGCCCCAGTCAGCCCCAGTGCAGGTGCCCTCCAGTCTCAATGTATTTGGTGTGATGGAGCCCACACGCAAACCGCAGCCTCCGCAGCACCTTGGACTCTACCCTCTGGGTGTCAAGGGAACGAGTATGGGTGGCCAGCAGACGCCACGCTTTAACCCCATTACCGTGACGCTAGCCCCCAATATCCAGACAGGTCGCAACACCCCAACTTCTTTGCACATACATGGCGGGCCACAGTCGGGCCTCAGCAGTCCACAGGGTAACTCTATCTACATCAGGCCCTACGTTAGCCAGTCTGGTACGACCCGGCAGAACCAGCAGCAGGGAGGCAGGGCCCAGTACAGCCCCACTTCCCAGCCCCAGCAGCAGATCTACCAGATCTCACACCCCTCCTCCCTGTCCGGCTCCTGGTCCGGCCCTCAGCACGCCTCCTCACATACCTCACAGCACCAGACCCAGGGCCACCAGACCTCTCACGTCTACATGCCAATCAGCTCTCCCACAAATCCCCAGGCGCCCTCCATTCTTCCCACTGGAAGCCAGGCCTCTTCCTCCGGCGTCTCCTCGTGCTCTTCTTCCTCTTCCTCCTCCTCTGTCATGCCCTCCCTGTCTACCATCAGTCAGTACAACATCCAGAACATCTCCACTGGCCCACGGAAGAATCAGATAGAGATCAAACTTGAATCTCCTCAGAGGAGCAACTCCACAACCACAACAGCCGTGCTGCGGACGAGCAGTGGGCCCCGGTCCTCCTCCACCTCCTCTTCCTGCCCTTCTTCTTCCTCCTCTTCCACCGGCGTGGCTACTATCCCCACCGCCCCTCTCTCCATAGGAGGCCCAGGTCTGAGCCGCAGCCAGCCCACTGTTTACATCTCTGCCAGCCCGCCTACTGCTGCTACCACTCCTTCAGAGGAGGCCATCGTGGCCTCAGCCAGCTCCCGTCCCCAACCCAAGTTTTACATTTCTGCCAACGCCTCCAGCGATGACAGTGGGAGTAGGAACCCTCCCACAGTCTACATCTCAGCCAACCCTCCCTTGCAGGGGCCTTCAGGGGCCAGGAACATAGGGGGCCAAGTGAGCATGGGCCCCGCCTACATCCACCACCATCCTCCTAAGTCCCGTGCCTCTGTGGGAGGGGGAGGCACAGCTTCTTCCCCACGTGTGGTGGTGACTCAGCCCAACACCAAATACACTTTTAAAATCACGGTGTCCCCCAATAAGCCCCCAGCTGTGTCCCCCGGAGTTGTGTCCCCTACTTTTGAGCCCAACAAACTCCTCAGCCTACCCCCAGACCACCACTTTGTGGAACCAGACCCTCTCCATCTCTCAGATCCGCTGTCACCACACAGGGAGAGGCCGAGTGAGCCTCGCAGACTCAGCATGGGCTCCGATGATGCAGCATATACACAAGGTGAGCAATGCTGAGTATCATCACTTTGATCATAATCCCAGTCTTCATGCCCTCAGTGAAACACACTCGCAAGAAATTCAACAGAGCATAAATTAATAAATCACCTGGAAAAGTTTCAACATTCATTAATAATATTCGAAAAACATTAAAAATAAAGTAACAAAGTCACAAACTTTTTTATACAATGTTAATTTCCTCTTTTGATCATTTTTACAATTATTATTAAGGTATTGGCCAATTTCTTGAAACTGTTTACTCAAATCAGCTTTTACACCCACAGGTTTGTGAATACATACTTTAAGATAAGGAGTTAACAGCCACAGCTTAGACCAAACAGACAACTGTCCAGAAACTGTTTACTCAGTGACTCCTCCATCAAGTAGGCCTCTGATACCATGTTAGAGCTGTTTGCTTCACTGTTTATTGGTTGTTTGGCAAATGTCAAGTGGCTAAAGAGTACACAGTGATGAGGTGAAAAGAGCCGTTTTTAGACCAGCTTTAACAAAGAATAGTATTATACAGGGGGGTTTTTTGCTACCAGCAGAGGGTCTAAATGTTTTTTCCACTCCACCCTGCCAAGAAAGTAATTTTACTTTAAAGTATACTGTGTGATTTTAAAAGTCTCTTTCCATAACATTGACTGTAATGCAATTCTCGAACCACACTGAGTATACTTGCTGTCACTCGTGTTCAGTTAGTGTAGAAACACCCCTCTGCATGTCTCTCTCTATGAGGTAGATAAAAGCAAAGGTGACTCGCTCAGTGAGGGCCGCTGTGATGACAGCAGCGTGAGTCCTCCACACTAAATGCTGTGTTTGCTCCGACGACCCCTGAGACTGGCGGATTCTGTAGTGTGAGTCACACATGTCAGAGCACACTGCTGTCTCCTTTTTTGGGCTTTTCACTGTATTACGTGTGAGTCACTGGCTGTGGCTCCTGCTCTGCGGTGACTACCACCAAGAGGGGCTTCACACCGGGCTCCTGCCTCTGCTGCTGACCCTCATCAGCCCAGTTACCTCCCACTTAATCTGCTTTGGCTTGGAAAAATGTGTATTGACACCAACTGAGTCACATTCAAAGCCTTACCTGATAAAGACACACCTGTCATGTCGTAACTGTTAATCAAACATTGATGTGTGCACCATCGCCACTCACCAGACCTGTGGCTATTACTAATTTAATTTTTTTTTATTAAAGACTTAGTTCTGACTGGCAAGTGATTCATCCAAATAGACATGACTCTGATATTTTGTTTTTATGTGTTTGTTTTTGTGGATGAGTAACATCCCACTATGGTGGCTAAGAGAGCTCAACTCGCTGCGACTTAAGAAAACGCAACACAAATAGACAAAACATAAGCAAGTTAAGAAAACCTCTTCATGAACTTGACAACATGTGCAGCATTTAGGAAACACCTTGCAAATACACATGCAAACAAATACAGACTTCAGACAGCACATTTCAGAACAGCTCTGGAAATACCCCAACACATTGCAGAAAAGTGTTGAGTTCAGAAAAAGACAACAGTCATGAAGTCAGTCCACAACATTATTATAAACGGATGATACACGGATCGTAGCAACAAGTGTGTCCAAGACATTTTCAGAACTCTGGAACCATGTTTTTTTTCCTATATTTGCAGCCATTTTTTGCCCTAAATGTGTAGCTTGTTAGTGTATTTGCTTGTGTTGTGTACATTTGCAGCACATTTCCTAAATAATGTGCATGTCCTGTCAAGTTCATGAAGATGTGTCTATTTGCATGTGTTTTCTGTAGCTGCTGACTTCTCTTGGCCGTCGTATCACACAGCCTTTTGAAGCAGAATTCAAAAAAAAAAAAAAAAAAAAAAGTCAGATGCATACCAGATCATTCAGTCAACCTTTGGTTAATCATCCGACCCAAATTCCTGAAACTCAAAAACAACAATTAAAGGCGTGGGCGTTGCACACATAAAATGAAGGTATTATTCTGTAACTTCGTGACCTCTTTGCCACCTCAGCTGACTTTGGTGGGCAGCTTAGGAGAAATGAGATGTTGTTCTCAGAAGAGCTACCAGGTCCATGTTGATATATGAGTAACATAAAGAACTCTGTGTGGCTGGTATTAAGCACGCAGGTAGCAGTTTAGCTCAACGACATTTTGACAGGAGAACAAGATCTTTTGTCACAGGACAGGCATTCAACAGTTGACCATCTTCCTAGAATTTGTCAAGTGGCATGTGTTTGTGTGTAGCAGCAGAGAGAGAGAGTTGTTTATCAGTGCCTGTGTGTGTAGGAGGTGTTACAAGCTGTCAACAGAAGCGGGAACTACCATGAATTATGGGAAACATGCTGCAGAGACTTGACTAGATGATATGCACAGTTAGCATTCTGTATGAAACCCTGCAGCAGTCTGATCTCTTGCTGTTACCACAATAAGTGATGAAACACAGACTTATGGACAAAAGTGAGGAATCTGACATGGCCCCACAGTCTCTCCTTACACAGAGTCGTTTTTATGCACCGGGAATTATGCTCAAAACTGGTTTGACTGGTGCATGTGAAAATGGATCGGTACTGTGTACTGAATCCTTGAAAGGATTATCAGCAGTTTTTTTGTTCTCTGTTTTGAGTTTCAGTTTTAGATACAGAGTTTCTCCATATAATTCTTTGAATTTCTTTTCCTCTTTTGATGGTTTATCATGTTAGATTATGTTCACATTTTTCAGTAGTGTTCACCAGTGAATGAGGCTGACAGTGCTGTCTGTGTGTGTGTGTGTTGTCCAGCGTTGTTGGTCCATCAGAAGGCCCGCATGGAGAGGCTGTGGCACGAGCTGGAGCTGAAGAAGAAGAAGCTGGAGAAGCTAAAAGAGGAGGTCAACGAGATGGAGAACGACCTGACCAGGAGACGGCTGGAGAGATCCAACTCGGCCTCCCAGATCCCTTCTGTGAGCTTTACTCAGTGATTTCAAAGATAGAACTTTGTCTGTTGTTAACTTAGTTCAGGTTGTTCTTTGGTGTTTTGGAAACGTGAGGAGAGATAGGGCTGTATGTAACGCTACAAATGTCCCCAGAATGAATCCCACTAGGGAGACTGGGGGTATAAGGTAAGGGTCTTAACCACTTGAACCCTTCATACCCATGCAGACTCATTCTAACTCAACAGCAGATTGAGGTGGAGATTCCATAAAAAAATGTATAACTCATACAGAAATGATCCCTCTCAGCCATCACTTGTGACCCACTAGAAGTGTGTGGTGGGGTCTGTATCTGCAAAGACCCTCTGCCTGTGTTTTCCTATTTTGCTGTGTTTGGGCAGTTTCTGGACATCAGATTGTAATCAGCATCCGTTAGTGTAGCTGAGCCCGGGAGGAGGGGCCAACTTTGAATGTAGTGTTTATACATCGCAACCATCAAATCCTGCTCATTCTGCCGATACAAATTGTAATTTTTAGAGTATAGTGTGATATAACCAAGTTAGCCAGCTACCACCAGCCAGAATGTAGAAACACTGAAAAGGGAAAAAGGCGCAAGGAACTCAATCCAACATCTTTCCTTGGCACATGAATCAATATATAAACCAATAGGATTTGATTGGTAGTTAAGTCAGAAATGTAAGTGAATAAGAGTCAGAGATCCTCAGAGATGAGCTTCATAACTGCAAACAAATGCTTTTCTGGTTATTACTGACAGATAAAAGGCTGAGCAGACAAAACAACAGATCTGGGTCACATTGCCATTCTTGGTTCCCGCTCATGGCACATCAGTGCTCCTACACCCTGGAACTATGTCGATTACAGGGTCTGTTTATGATTTGGCTGATAACATTAGCATTTTCAGACTGACAGAGCATGCATGTCAGATTCACCTCGCAGTTCATTCTGCAGTTCAGAGAAAATGCTAAAATGGTTATAGTGAGAGTTCAAAAGAAAACAAAGTGAACTTTTTCTATTTATTTTCTGCACAGCTTCATGTTTATGTTAGATTTGCAGCTGTGAGTTTGTGGAAACCTCTCGGGTTCAGATGGAGTGCTGCTCTTAACTTTGTGTCGAGTCAGCTCTTTTTGCCAGCTATTACAGTTTGAGTCAACAGAGGGGAAAAGTGGCTGCGGAAGGTTAATTGGCCAGTGTTGCTGAGCTCAGTAGCTCTTTGGTTCAGTGTTGTTTACTGAGGCGAGCCAGCTCTGCAGAGCTGAGCAGCTCTCCTCCTCACACGCTCACAGATCAGCTCCACTGACTTACAGCAGGATGTCCAACCTGATGGCTAACCGGCTCATCCTTTCCTGTCTCATTCTCTTTCAGATTGAGGAAATGAAGCAGTTGCGATGCAAAAACAGGTTACTGCAGATCGACATCGACTGCCTCACCAAAGAAATTGATCTCCTTCAAACAGGTATAATTCTGTGTGTGTGTCTCTCTCTCATCTACAATAGTCAATATTTTCAGTTATCTGGGTATTTTAAAGTGGCACACAGTTGTGCTACATGTGTGCTGTATAATGATAAATGTAACAGTAAATCACTGAGTGAGGCGGAGTCAGATTTGGTCCAGAGTGTGCAGCTGGAGCTGGCCAGGCCTGCTCACATCCTCTGGACACACGCAGTCAGGTTGCTGCCATTGTGCTGTTAACTACCAGCTCTTCCTGAATTGCATCCTGTTGCTGGTTGGTAACAAGGGATTTATTGGTCCCCTGGCAGCACTCCACTACTTTTAGAGGTCGAGCCACCTACCGACCATTTTCACAGGTGAAGGAAGGCACATGAATGAATAGGACCTCTCACTTAAGTCACACATCTGGTGATAACTGGGATTTAACCTGACATGAACTGTGACCAGTTATAATACCTATTCACATCATCGTGTAAAATATAGATTTTTTTAAAGATATTCTTATTTATTTTTTAGATTTTTATCATTAGTACTAAGTAGGGATAGCTGTGGAGAGAGTCGTCCTTCAAAATGATTACTGTCAACAGTCAATTACAACTTTCAGCACATGTAGTACATATTTATAAATGCATGTATTCATTGTTTTATAGACTACTCAAAACATGTTTGAGCTCCTGCCACACATCTGCATCACTGTGATGCTTCTAATAAGTGAAGAAGAAGAGTGTATATATGTGCTTCCTCCAGGTGTTATAGCACTATGAGAAATGTAAACACACTGTTAAATGGTAAGTAAAGCTGTGCTCCCATTCTTTTTCCATGTTTACAGGACCACACTTTAATCCCAGTGCAATCCATAATTTTTACGACAACATTGGATTCCTTGGTCCTGTCCCACCCAAACCCAAAGGTACTTTATCTATTGGTAAGTTTAGACAAGGTTGCATGGTCATGCCTGGACGTTCCTCATTTCATCAGACACGTTCCTTAGATTTAATTAACTGGACTTGTATTGGATGCATTGCCCCCCTGTAATAATCATAATTGAATATATATATTTCTTCCATTTATTTCCTTGTGTGCTAAGGTCTTTGCTAAGTCAGACAGGTCAGGTCAGTTTTCAATTGTAGTTTGTAACATCCACTTTCCATTCATTCGTTCATTCACTCCTCCTAAAGCTAGATCTGTAAGGGTGATAGTACCCTTTTATTATTCCATTCATGTTTCCATCAGGGTTGTACCAATAGGTTGTTGAAGGCCGATATCAAAGTCTTAAAACAGCATTTACTGAGTGTAAGAATGAGCATATTTACCTTTGATCAAATTTATGTCAGAAATGACAAGTACTCGCTGTTTTCCACCAGATATTTGACTTTTAAGATAAGATAAGATTTCTTTATTGATCCCCCATAGGGGAAATTCGGGTGTTGCAGCAGCACAAGTATACAATCAGGTAGAAGTATAAAGTATACAAAATTTTAAAAAACTATATAAAAAAAAGTACAAATGGAACCTAAAGTGGCTTAGTGAAGATAAAGTGACAACATCAAATAACAAAACAGCAGCAAATGAGAATATGAGGTAGATAATGCAGCATAGTTATGTCAGTAAAGCAGCCAATGTAAATACTGCAACCTGAGAGATAAGATAACGGCCTAATGAATTTATATATATATATATATATATACATATATATACACATATATATACACATATATATATATATATATATACACACATATATATTATATATATATACATATATATACGTATATATATGTATATGTATATATATGTGTGTATATATATATATATATATACATATATACATATATACATATATATATATATATATATATATATACACGTATATATATGTATATATAAGAAGAGGTATGTACAACTATAAGAGGTATGTACAACTGAGTTCAAATGACAGATCCAAAGTGAGTTAGTGAACATGACAAAGTGACAATACAGTCCAGCAGCAAGTATTGCTGAATGAATGAATGAATGAATGAATGAATGAATAGTGCAATATTATTGGTGAAATAGTATCACGACAATAAAACTTTTCACTAAAACACAATTAATGAAATACACAGTGAAGCAACATACTTAATCAGAGTTGAGGAAAGCAGTAAATACATTTCTGCAAAATCAGCCTGAGATATTGGTTTAACCCTGCTCCCGACTGACTCCCTTCATTTCTGCACTGTTTTTTCCCTGTCTGCTCTGTCACCTTTTTTTCAATCTGTTCATCCTCCTACCTCTCATCCATCCATCCATCCCTTGCTCTCTGCTCGGCTCCATCATGCCGGGGCCAGACAGGAGAGGATGTAGGTATAATGTCACCTCAGAGCTCATGATGGAGCCCTCCTCTGGTCCCTCACCTCCTCTCCTACTTGGTTGGTATCTGTCCTTCCTCTCTTCTTTCATTCTTCCTCCCTGTATAACCAACCATGTATCTTGTTTTTAAAAGGATCCACAGGCTTATTTCAGCTTTCCTGATCTTCAGATTGCAATTTGTATTCAAGCCTTGCATTGTCTTAATGTATCAGGTCTTTTAATTATTTAATTCTTATCCTGATTCGAAGAATTGATCAAACCAAACTTCAGTAAAAAGTGATTGCTTTGCAGTGTTTCTGAACTAAATTGCAGTCCTTAAGAGGTAAAGCTATTCAGTGTTTCATCTGAGCAGCAGCTCTGCCGTCACAGTAAATGTTGGGAGACAGTACATTGTGTTGTACTGCTTCTCAGTGTAAGGATACTTTCCATGTCTACATGAATTCCATGTTCATGCTGATTTAGAAAGCTTTTAGAAACATTTTTGAGCAGACACGTCGCTGTGTTATCCAAGTTCTTTTGAATCCTTTAACCTGAAAACTGACTCCAGGTTCTGTGTTTATATTAGATTACTGCCAAGTGGGCAATAATCACATTACTGCAGTGCATGTAAACACAGTGTTTGGAAGTGCTCACCTCTCCATGGCCACATGTATAAACCATTTTCATGTCCATGTCTTCATCTCATCATGGGCAGACTTGTCCTGACCTCTGTCTTCCTCTGCTCCTCAGACACGGGCAGTAAGATTGTGAAGCCCATCGCAGACCAGGAGGAGGACGAGGGGATGCAGTGGAGCTGCACCGCCTGCACCTTCCTCAACCACCCCGCCCTCAACCGCTGTGAACAGTGCGAGTTCCCGCGGAACTTCTGAGCCAACGAGGCTGCACCGCGTCGCCCCCTCCTCTGCCCGCCTGGCCTCTACCAGACGAGAATAGAAAAGGGCCTTCTCTTTTCTTTTTTTCTCTAGTTGTATGAAAACTCAGACGGGTCGTCGTCATCGTGCATCATGCGGCCTGTTTTCCTTGATTTTTTTTTTTTGTCCTTTCCTCCTCTCTAAGGTTTGTAGATTGCTGTCCACTGAAGGCTTGACTGGATAGTGTTTACAGCTCGTGTTTTTTTTTTTCATAAAGGCTGGCAAAGTCGGATGATACCTCACCTTAGAGACTCAGATGGCGTGGGGTCACCTCCATCTTTTCTGCTCGACGGGTGACACGTTGCCCCTGGGGATACCTCGCTGCTCCCACTTACAGTATTATGAGTGTGGCCCTGCAGTGTGACGGCACACATACACACACCTACACACACACATCTACACAACACAGGTGCCAATGTGCCTTTTTGCTGATTGATATTTTTTTTTTTTTTTTCTTCCTCTGTGGTGGCATGACCGGGGGATTGGGAACTGTGTTCGGCCACTGCTCTCCATCTGAAGGGAAAACTAACAGACTAATCGTGGACTTTCAAAGGTTGTTTGCTGTTTCTAGAGAATGTCAAAGGGGGAACCGGCAGTGTCGCTGCCACTCAAACGTGCCTCTCGTCCTCCCCCGTCAGTATCCCTTCTCTGTCTCTTCAGTCATGAGTTAATGAATAAAAGAAATAAGTTGCATGCTTTGTGTACAGTACACGGAGGCAGAAACTCCCCTTGAGCTTTTTACTGTACATAATTTTAGAATGTGCCTNCGGATGATACCTCACCTTAGAGACTCAGATGGCGTGGGGTCACCTCCATCTTTTCTGCTCGACGGGTGACACGTTACCCCTGGGGATACCTCGCTGCTCCCACTTACAGTATTATGAGTGTGGCCCTGCAGTGTGACGGCACACATACACACACCTACACACACACACCTACACAACACAGGTGCCAATGTGCCTTTTTGCTGATTGATATTTTTTTTTTTTTTTTTTTTTTTTTTTCTTCCTCTGTGGTGGCATGACCAGGGGATTGGGAACTGTGTTCAGCCACTGCTCTCCATCTGAAGGGAAAACTAACAGACTAATCGTGGACTTTCAAAGGTTGTTTGCTGTTTCTAGAGAATGTCAAAGGGGGAACCGGCAGTGTCGCTGCCACTCAAACGTGCCTCTCGTCCTCCCCCGTCAGTATCCCTTCTCTGTCTCTTCAGTCATGAGTTAATGAATAAAAGAAATAAGTTGCATGCTTTGTGTACAGTACACGGAGGCAGAAACTCCCCTTGAGCTTTTTACTGTACATAATTTTAGAATGTGCCTTAAAAGCCTTCTTCCTCACACTATGAATCACTTGTATTTCCTGTAAGTATAGCTTTATAGACTTTATTAACTTTTTGTCTTGTTTTGTTTCCCTCTTTCAAACAAATAAGCACCATGCTCCCTTTTTTTTAAGCTTTTTACTTGATTTCTGTGAGAGTTGAAGCCTTGCAGAAGGAGAGGAGCAGAGCAATAAAAACCCTTGCAGTCATCATGAAGCTACATCTGCCCGGTCCGTTCATCGCTTGTGTAATTGCTGAGTTTCTTGTGTACGATCTGCAGATGCAGCAAAGTGGAAGGCGATGGAGGTGTCTTTTTTTTTTTTCTTCCCATTTTGTTTTTTCCCCCCCCCCTAGGATGCCAAATATGTCGGGACTGTCGGGGGAGGGAAGGGGTTAAAAAACAAAATTACAAACTGCCATCTTATCTGACAACTGGAATGTAGGTTTAATGTTTGGGGACAACTACACCTCAGTGCAGAGACACTCATTTTCCAGTACAATCAGGATGTTACTGCAGATTGATGTCATAATGCTTCTGGAAGAGCTGATTGGCTTAAACATTTCCATGTTGCTGTGCACCTGAAATTGGGTTTTTGTGAGGTATCAAAGTGAATATGTTTCTGTTTCTATGATGTAGAAATACTCATATGGGTCCCATGCCTTATATACAACCGTCACAGTTGTTTTATCTTGGAAGCAGACAAGGCAAAAAAAAAAAAAAACAACTCATGTTTTTAGCAAAATGTAAGCACAACATGACTGTCCACTTTGTATACTCTTGTTTTTTATTTGGCTCATTGCATCCTCCTAAGCTTTTATTGATGAGGGTGTTTCTAAAGTTTACTTATTGTCATTAACTTACCTTAACTGTGGAGTAGTTACTTTGTTTTGTTTTTTCCACATTTGTGAAATGTTGCCTTGCCTCAGTGCCTTTAGAACTATTGAATTTGTCTTGATAATCTATTCTGTCACGTCCGAGTGCCATTTTTAAAACCAAAATTTTAGTATTGTTTAAACCCATATAAAATTAGAAGATGAATTATTGTCTCTTAAGCACTTATGCCATAGTTGTTGTTTTTTTCCTTTTTCCAACCCAAAGAAACCAGTTTTCAGCTTTATCTGCACCTTGGTGTGAAGAGGCAGTTTATTCATGTTTTATTAAATGGAAAAAAATAATTTGGATATCTAAAGTGTTTTTTTGATTTTAGCTGGGAAAACTGTCTTTGTAACAGATAAGTTATTTGTAAAAATAATAAAAAAAAAAAATCTATTCTGAATTCTTTGGGTTTGTGATACTTTGATGCAGTCACCGTCAGGTACTTCTCACCTCTGCCTACACAGCCGTTGTGAGGACGGGGATGTACTCTGTGATCCCCACAGAGATGACATCAACTTTATGACTGACTGTATAATTATCAGCTCCAGTGGATAACTGCATCCCCATCAGGACATGCCACAATGCCCCAGTAATTCGACCAGAATCACCTGCCACCTGAAGGAGCTGCTGGATAAGAAGGAAGCCTTCGGACTGGGACAGAACCAGGGTCCAGATGGTGTCAGGCCCAGGGGCCTGACGGCCAGTGCAAACCAGCTATGTTAGATTCTACAGCACCTTAGCCTGAGCCAGGAGAAGGTTCCAGATCTGTGGAAGACATCCTGCCTTGTTCCAGTACACGTCTTCCATCCTCCCTCAATTGCCCTAACACTGCACATCATGAAAGAGCCTGATATTGGCTGATATCAGACCTTAGGTGAGCACCTCTCTGGACCCAATGCAGTTAGTCTCGCACCCGAGGTTGGAGCTGAAGACCCCATCATCAACCTGCTTCAGCAAGCCCACTCTCACCAGGACAAAGCAGCTCCTGCGTGAGAACCTCCTTAAGATAGAGGTAGACGCCTTCACGGCCTCCTGGATTATTAACCACCTGATGGGCAGGCCACAGTTTGTGTTAACAGCACAGGAGCACCACAAGGGACTGTACTCTCAGACAGAGCAGACTACTTCTTGAGGAGGCTCAGGTCCTCAGGTGGGTGCAGCAAGATGCCCCCTATCTTCGACCAGTCTGTTGTGAACCTGCAACTCTGAACTGATGAAGAAGGCTGACTCTGTGCTGGGGACTGTTCTGCAGCTGCTAGAGCAGGTTTTGGAGAGCGAGGGATATCGCACAAGCCGCTCAACTTAACTGACAACACAACACACACCAACACAATCTGAGGGTCTTCAGTCCAACACATGACAGAAGGCCATCTACAATGAGTCCTTGAGTTTCTGTATATACAACCCTGATTTGAAAAAAAAACCTGGGGTGTCGTGTAAAACATCAATAAAACAGAATGTGAGGTATAAGTACTCTATCTACAATATCTATCTAAGAGGTTTTTATCCACTAGGTGGCAGAAGAGAACCAACATGAACATGAACATCACCAGCCTCATGTTTCCGTCTCTCCACTGGAATAATCCTGTTAAAAGGCTGTGAAAGTAATGGATCTAAACTAATTGAACTTTTTCACACATTTCACTACATCATAGCAGGAAAACTGCTGCTGGAACTGATAATTAGAAATGCATTCTTCTAAGGTTTTAAATGAGTGTTGTGCACGCTGCCTCACTGAGACACTTCATAGAATGTTGCTGTTAATGATTCCACCTGTCTCAACATGTCTCCTGTGAAAAAGGTCTATTTAATGTATAGACCAAAAATTAGTCACATGGTTTAGAAAATTGCTCCTTTAGAAATTGGATTTCTCTGTAGTTGTATGTCGTTATCTGTAGAGTGATGGGCGACAGCGTGCAACAGGAGGGACGCTGTGGCTCATGGTAGACCACAGGGATGCTGCACAGGATGACATTTGAACGTTCTGATCAGTGGCATGCCACTCATACATATTACTTCATGACTATTCTCTACCTTTGCTGTTGTTTCAGTATTTAATATTACCTCTTATTTGTGGCTTCTGGCCACAGTAGTTACTGTAAGTTCTTTATTGTCATGCAGACTAACAGTAGTCTTACTTTGAAGGATACATCTGATGTCTCATATTTTACTAACAAATCCCATGAAAAGATTTTTTTTTAAATGTGTAAGACCATCTAATACTGCACAAATTCTCCACCCTGTATGTGACATGTAACCCCAGGGCCCTCGGTTCCTACTCAAGACATAAATCTTCAATCTTTTATTTTATTTATCTATTTATTTTGAAAAGGCTCAGTAATTTCTTAAAACAGCTGGTCACTGTAGTTTTTGCTCTACTTGTTGGGGACTATTTTCAGCTGCGTAGTAACACACATTTGATGCCCTGGTTAGCACCAAATGGCAGGACTGTATGTAGAATGAGATCAATACAAAATACAGTAGCCATATTGATTGTAATGAAGGAACATGTCAACCAGGGCAACAGTATTTCACTGATGAGTTTTTATCCGTTTTTATCAGTGTTGTTCTATGGATTTCCATAAAGTCCCCTCTTTTTATGAAAATGCAATAATAAATCTCTGAACCGCTCCTTTAATGTTACCATAGAAATCAGTCACACAGGGTTTAAAAGTGCTTCTGCACTGAGTCAAACCTCTCAGCGAGTTGCAGCAGGTATTTGGCCTCGATACCTGATGGGAAACACATGCTGTGTCATGGCTGATCAGATTGTGACCACACTTTGAGTTTGAGCCAGCAGAGAGCAGCAGCAGCAGCTCTTCTGTTCACATCAGCCTTCAGTTCATGTGTTCATCACAGACAAACATCCAGAGTGATTCGAGTCTTTTATTATTATTTTACATGGCACATCAAAAATACAAGCCTCTAAACATCCTGTCAAAAACAGGTCAATGACATTCTTTACAGAAATGCAGAATAGTGTAATAGAGTTCCTCACTTTGAGGCAACATGAGAAAACAACACATGCTGCTTTTATCAAACATCTGTCACTGCTACAACAAGTAGCATGTATGGAGCGTAGTGCATTGCACTTTTATATATCAGGACAACAAAAGAACATTCAGTCTGCTACATTTTCAAGACTTCCTCAGATTGCGTCACTTTTTAATGCTTAAAATAAAGGCTGGGTTTGGAATGTGTTGGTAATAATACAAATTCACAGTCATTTTATGAAAAGTAAAAAATTGTCTCTTTTTCTGTTTTCACTTTGCTTTCGGGATGAGAACTCCAATGTGGGCTCAGTTTGCGTAAAAAAAAACCAAGTCTTTCTAATCTAGAAGGAGATGTGGCTGGTCCTGTTGCTCTGGATGAGAGAGATCAGTTGGGACATGTCTGACACGTGTGGGTAGCTGTTCATGACCTGCTCCACCGTGCTCTGAGGGAACAGGGTGCTCAGCTGGCTCCTCAGGCCCTTCCTCTGCTCGCTGGACGGGCTCTTGGCTCGGCCGGTCTGCCTGCCGTCAGGGAGGCCGCCCTGCCCCCAGGGGTCCTTGGGTAAGCTGTGGCTCTGTCTGTGGGGGGGCTGCCTGAAGAACTGCTTCTCTGAGAAAAGGCCAGGATGCTCCCCGTTATGTGGAGGCAGAGCTGGGCAGGAGCCCCATGCTGGCTGATGGTGGGGGGGCACCCTGGTCTGACGCTGACTGCACATGCACTGGCTGCAAATGGGGGGCTTGCAGGACCCCGAACCGTTCTGATGAGGGTAGTACCCTCCTCCGCCCAGGCACGGCGTCTGCATGTTCCCGCCAAACGAGCCTGAGAGGGAGTAGTCGTCGTGGCTCAGGCTGTAGCTGGCCACCCCGCTGCTGTAGCTGTGGGGGGGCCGCTCTATGCTGTAGGGCCAGTCCTGGATGTAGAGCCTGGACATGGAGCTCTCCATGGAGCTGAAGGCCTCGTCCACGTCCGGGCTCGGGCAGTGGTGGTGGCCGGCGTTGGGCTGGCTCCTCGGGCTGCTGCTGTCTCTCTGATAGATGAACTGCTCGCTGGGTGAAGCCCTGTGGGGTTGATCCTCTATTCTGAGAGGAGGGGGGGGAGGGGTGGACGAGGTGTAGGTGTGCTCAGGCTGGTAAACAGCCGGGCAGCAGTGTGTGTCCTGCAGGCTCGGTTTGGGCGAGAAGTTCTTGGCTCTGTCTCTCAGCGCCCGCAGTTCGTCTGCCACGGACAGCTGTGATTGGTTGGCCCGCTCTGGGTGGTAGAACTTGCACTTGACTCCATAAGTACACTTCTTTCCTGAAAGACAGAAAGAAATAGAAGTTATTTAATGGGTTCCACAACTGGTTAACCTGTGTCTCCTCAAGAAACTGTCGACACAGGACGGATGAGTCTGAGTGCACTGGGAGCTCTCTCTTCCTGTAAACACCACTGTAATCACACTCTACTCAAACACAGTAGCTGTCACCTCCTTTGGTCCACAGGCGATACTTCACCTGTTTGATTATCTTAATGTGTAACACTACCTAACCTGTCCCTACACTTCTGTTTGCTCCTAACACATCTTTTTTTTTTACTTTATTTTTCTTCATAACATACAATAACATAAAACCCGGAGATGTGCCTACCAGTTTTACACTTTCAACTGTAAATACAAATATTGGGTTGGATAAAATTAAAAGTAAAAAACAAACAAACAAACAAAGACCCACCAATATTCCCACCCACCTATACATATTCATAAATACTTATACATCAATTTTCATACATACCTATATACATCTTAAATGTATGTATTTGCATATATAACCTATACAATGCAGGAAGAGGAGGTTATCATACATGAGGTATTGCCTCTGTCAATGGTGCCCATCTTACCCTAAACTTGTCCATTTTCAATTGCAACCTTGCCGTGATCTTTTCCATGCTATATACATTCTTCACTCTTTCCCTCCATTCTGTTATGCTCGGAGGCCGCGGTTCTAGCCAGGAGGCTGTTATAGTTTTCTTTGCTATTACAAGTAAAATTCTGATTAAGTAGATCAAATTCCTATCTAATCTTAATTTCGATGTTAAGAATCTGCTTGATTTCCCTTTGAATATTACTCCAGAAATTTGCGAGTTTGGGGCAGTCCCAAAATATGTGAGTAAAGTCCCCGACTAGACCGCAGCCCCTCCAACACACCTTTAACGAATTGCTATATTTTGAAGTAATAATTGGAGTATTAAAGTATCTCATTTTTACCTTCCACTCAAATTCCCTTATTGTTGGACTGCTAGTTAATTTATGTCCTGCTTTAAATGTTTCTTCCCATTGCTCATCTGTTATTATATTTGCTTCTAATTCCCACTTTTCTTTTATGTCCAGTGTGCTGCATTCTGATTCTTCTTGTAATGCGCTCCAAACACATCTATCATGAAACACTGACTTCATGTGGCACTGTCCTCTCCTGTCCTGCAGGTGGCGCACCACTGCATGGCGCCCTCTGCAGTGTGGACTGGAGCTGCAGGTCTGACACTGTACAACGTTTGCTTGCTCGGCCTGATTTCAGCGGCTTCACATGTTGGCACAGTGGATGTTCCTGCTGGGTGGAACAGACAGGGAAACCCACCGTAAGGACAGTGCTGCTGCTTGTTGTCTGGAGTCCATGGCTTCCTCTGCAGGAAGTCATCGATGGTGGGGCCATTTCTCCCCAGAGGGTCGTCTGGAGGCATGAACCTGCAGCAGCACAGGAACACATGTAGGATCAGGTGATGTTGAATGTGTGGTGTTACGTTGGGACAAAGCAGTGTGAGGGAGAGTTGCCCTGTTTCATCAGTGCCTTACTTGTCATTGGCGAAGGTGTACATGAGCAGCCTCTCCTCGATGAACTTCTTCCACTGGGGGTTCTCCGTCTGCAGGTCGCGGTAGTTGTCGTTGGACACGATGATGCCGTCGGAGTCGAAGGCCAGCTTGATGATGTAGCGGTCATCGTAGCACACCACCCTCTTCCCGTTGACGCAGCGGGACGGCGTGTACACCAGGATCTTCCTCCTCTCCAGCTCATGGAGGATATGCTGATCTATGAAAAACACGTGAGGAGAGTGTTGAGTTATTATTGTTGATTATAAGGGTTGTTGTTCACAGCAGTCACCTGACCTTCTTGTGCCTGTGTGTTAAACAGAACCGTGTCAAAACACTAAGAAAATCTTTGGTTGAGCAAACTTTTGAAAATGTATTAACATTTTTTCAGATGCATCCATGATGAAGGTAGCGTTGGTTTCCTAACAGCTGTTGTCATTGTGTTAAATCTAATGTTTTCAGTATGTTAAATGTCTCTGTCTGTAATGATAGTCCACTGTTTACTTGTTGAAGCACAACGCTTGCAGACTTCGGCCACTTCACTTTAATCATTGTGGCCAAAGCAATTGTTGCCCAAAGGACGTGTCCATTGAATTGTATAGGAAATACTTAGTTTTCTTTGCTTTTGAACAGAAGTCAGCAAATGGCTCTATCGATGCACAGATGAGTAGCTCTGAGCTTTGTCTTCTTTTTTTTTAAAACTTATTTTCAAGTCTTTAAAAAAAATGTTTTCTGTGAAACACGTCATTGGGTTATTAGTTTTCAGACATTACTCTTGTGCATTAAAAGAAAAGTGTAATTAACCCCTTGAGTCCTAAGCTATTTTTCAGGCCTCTGCTCGAAAATTACATACCCATAATAAAATGAGTGTATCTCTGCAACCACAAGGTCTATTTGAATAATTCTTGTGTCATAATAAAGGGAACACTTGTAAGTTTTGTTCAGATGTGTAAATATCAGTATATATGTTACTGGGTGAGAGTAAATGAAGATGGCACACAGCACAAATGAAAAAGTTCAGGTTCGCCTGAAAAAAAAAACTTTTATCCTAAACACTTTTAGGATAATAAAATGATCCAGCTGCAGCTCTAAACTTCTATCAAATCATAGCACAATATGTGAGCATTGTCTCTGCAAAGTTTGACTCTGATAAAGTGAAGCAGAACAAAACTAGAGAGGTTTTAGTGCAGACAGTGCAGGCCAGGTCTCATCCTGGCACAGCTTGTTACATCATGGTTATCCTAGTGCCATGCGTGAAATTCGCTGTGCTACGCGCGTATTCTGCACATGCGCAAAGCCCATAAGACTAGTATGGAGCTGTATGTGGATACGCGAGGCTGTATCTCCGTCATGGATTGGTTGATTCCAGTGATCACACCTTCTTTAAGCGTTAGAGCCAATAGAATACAGGGATAGTCACCAACGTGAGATTGACAGCACCGTTAGCCAATTAGAAGCCCCAGAAGGCAACTAGGGCGTAGCTTGCCTTGCGCTCCAGCCAATCCCTTCCCCCCTACCGTATGCAAACGAAGCCTCCCAGAGACATCCGGTTTGTTTGCATTGTGGCTAAGGAAGTAGCGCTAACTGTTTGCGGTGTGGATTTACCGATAAAACAAACTTTTGATGGCGAAACAGCTAAGGTAAGAGAAATTTTACGACTATAGTTTGACAAAGCGATTTGTGTTTTTGCTGTTGTTTGTGGCTGTTGCTTTGGTTTTAGAGAGCTTTGATGGATATGGTTTGAATCAGTGGACTGTCTGCTTTTGTTTGAGGGGTTGTTTGTCCGTTTTGCATAAAGTACCACAGCGCTACAGCCAGAAATATGGCGAGTGGGTTGACTTGGTGGCGCTGTATTAATTTCTATATTTGATAATTCATTTAGCTGGCGTTTGAGCTGTGCTGTTTGGTGCATGTAAAATTCGCTTATATGTTCTTGTAGCCAGGTTCTGCTGTTTAATTTGATGTGTAGCATTACTATATTCTCTCATGCTAAGTGCATTGTTTCACACTATTTCTTTGTCTTACGCTCTAGGGTCCCCCAATTGGAGGACCCTCGGGCTCAAGGGGTTAAAAATGTTTGTTATGTTTATTGAATTGATTTGATGAGATTTCCTTTTAGGCCCATAAACACAAAACTGAGGTTGAAGACAGAAAATGGTTCTTGTTGTTTTTGTCTAAAAGAAGTAACAATTTTAAACTAAATGAATACGTTTTGTATTAGATTACATAACCATAAGACAACAGCCATCATTACAGCTGTGGAAACATTAACGTAAGAAAAACAAGCGTGCTCTGGAGCTGGTTGAAGGATTGCTGTGGATAATTGACGAAGGTGCGCTTGTTTTGCCACTTTGGTCTCCAGCTATCAAAGTAAGGGCAACACTTCAAATGAGCAGAGAGCGTGTCCTTGCTGATAAAGAGAGAGATTTCCTGAGGCAGGTGACTTGCACGTTGCAGCCCATATGAGCTTTTATCTTTATCTTATAATCCTTGTTTTGACAGTGCACTTTACAGCACGATCATAAACCATGTGGAACTGCATATGGCACCGATGAAGCTTCCTTGTAATCTGCTGAGGTTTGCTTTCAGGAAAGAGGGTATTTTTAGCTGACTTGAACCAACATGAACAATATACTAGATTTCAGTTTTGCTGGTTACACTTCCTCATTGTTTCTGCAGACAAAATCCGTAGACAACCACTGGAACCGTTTCACAGCCCAGCTTTCTATAGCTGCCCTCCATGAAGTGCCTTTATCAGGCCACTACAGTCTTTTGTCCCTGGTTTTGGTGACTGTTGGTGTTTTGATGATCAGATATTTCCAGCTCATGTCAGCACTCCCAGCATGCTATGTGAAAGACGTTTTTGTGTCTACTGTTTCATCAGGTTTTTTTCAAATGAATCTGCTTGTTTTGCTGCTGTAAGTGTAAAATGCACCATTTCCTGTCAAGCAGACTTCTTCCGTGGAAAATAGGACAGCTTTTTTCAACTTTTTTATTCAACTTTCTTTTTTTCCTTTTTTTTTAACTGAGCAGCAAAACTGCTAATTTTCTTTCATTAAGGTGGAATACTAGGAAAGTCTCAAAAAACAATTAATTTGTCCATCAAAAGTCCTAGTTTCAGGCTGGTTTTCTTAAAAACCTTTCATATGACCAAACTTGCCTCTCAGCAGGAATTCCATATAAGCTTCTGCAAAAACATATTTTGGCTCAGTTCAAGTTTGATGGTAAGATTATCAGGCTAGTGAACCCAGCCAGTGTCTGTCTGATATCTGTCCATCACTGAGCCTGGTTCTGTCTGAGGTTTCTGCCTGTTAAAAGGTAGTTTTTCCTCACTACTGTTCACATCACGTGCAGCTCATGATGGGAACTGTTGGGTCTCTATAAGTCATATTATAAAGAGTATGGTCCAGACCTGCTCTGTATGGAAAGTGCCTTGAGATGACTTTGTTGTGATTTGGCGCTATACAAATAAAATTGAATTGAATTGAACAACTGATAGGATTTTGGCCTTAATTACAATCACAAAACAATGGGAGCTGATGATGTAATTCCACAGTCAAATGTTGTTAAAGCTCCATGGAGCCTTTTAGCCTAGTTTAGCCAACTGTTTTAGTTCTTTAGGCCCACAAACTCTGCTTCCATCAACCTTGATTCAGCTGCTTTAAAGACAATTTGCTGACCTATATGATTGTACTGTCAGTTGGTCATTCCTTAAATGAGGCTTTAATACTAGTTCGTCCTGATCAGGTGTCAGACACTGCTCACAGTAAATGTCACATTAAATGAATTGTCCATAAGCCTCCTGCAGACATACAATAGACATCACAGCTGGGCGAGGTCAGATTTGAGACAAGCCTTAAAGGAAACACACAAACCCTGATTAACATGGGAGTAGAGACAGTTGGTGACATTTCCCTTGAACTGACTTGACACCGTGTCAGAAGGACCAGCGTTGCCACGACAGCTCGGTCAGGTGATCTTACCCGTGATGAGCGCCTCAGGCCGCGGCTGCTCCTTCCTCCACAGGGGGATGAACACAGTGATGTCCCGCAGCCCTTTGTCCCAGAACCAGTTCACTGCCAGTTGGATGCCCTGGCACGAAAACACCTTTTTGTTGCCATGGCTGCAAAGACACAGGAACCAGAGTCAACACCCCAAAAAAAAAAGACTTCTTCTTTTTTGTTTCCATGCACGTTATGCACACACACACCTCTTCTCCCTTTTTCAGGAAGTAGATGGTGGCGCAAGGAATGTGCTCAGAGTTTGATTTTGCACAACGAAATTGCAAAAGTGTAGAAATGAGTAACTCGACACACAACTAATTCTAATGTTGAAGAATCTGTTGGATGTTTATTCTCACCTTAAATTATTGTGCCTCATGAAATAAGTCAAGATTTCTGGCATGAAAAGATAATTATCATGGTGAAATGTTGACCTGGAGTTATGACTGATGTTATGAAGAGTAGCAGTTTTACACATTTCCCTTCAGTATGAGTGAATAACTGAGGCCTCTGTTCATTTTAGCACCTTGATTGATTGATTGACAACGTGAGCGTGGGACACCTGAAACTCTCGAGCTTGTATGAGCCGTACAGTGAGGCCGGACCCGCTGTCAGCTCTGTGCACGTTCACCTGACAAACATCTGCCCTCTGAAATCCAAACCTGCCGTGACACCTGTATTACCTGGCTGCACTGACGAGCTTCTGAAGAAGTAAACTGGATCGTTTTGCCTGGAGGAGAAAGTCAAACTGTGCTTGTGTGTTTGTGCACATGCGCGTGGGGTTCCCCTTCTCTCCACCAGCAGGAAGTGGTGACACGCTTTGCATACAACAGGTACCACAGACCAGGCTTGGCATGAGATAGATTTATGCAACTATCTGCATATCTTTATGGCTATATCATAAAAGTTTCTCTCAATGATATTTCCTTCATGATTTATACTTGCAGCCTGCAGCTCTTTCTCAAACATAACCACCTAACAAATGTTATATTTACTCTCCGTTTAGCTCTGATTTGCTCTGCACAAAGTCCTGGAAAAGATCACTTCCTTAGCTGCTAAACGCTCATGTACATAGAGCTTCACACTCTCTGACTGAATGAAATGTTCAGATGACTTGTCAGTTCTTTAATGTCTCTGTGGCTCGGAGGAGCTGCTGAAGTGAGTAACCTTGGCTTTTTAAAAAGCCTGTGTTACAAACCGGGGGTGGCAGGTTTGAAAGACGTGGGCGCTTACCGAGCAGGGGGGGGGGGTCTAAGAAAAGATAATATTGAGCTGCATTATGAGACATGTCTCTGCAGCTCGAGTCAAACTAGGGGCTGAAAGTCAAGATATCTCGACCTCTGCTGCTTCGAGTTGAATTCATTCTTTTGAAATCTGTCCCTGTCTCATGAGGTTGAAAAGATTGACGTGCTGACCGCTCATGTTCAGCAGTGGGGGTGTCTGAGCTCGGACACTCCGGTGAGAAGTGTCAGGTTGATTTGAGCGGTGACAGCCTGCCTGTCACTTTCACAGGGAAACAGAGCAGAGAGAAGGAAGCCTCTCCGCTCTGACAGATCACGCCTGAAGCCTGACTACAATTACTCTCCATTACCTGGGAATAAAGGTGTGACAGTAAATACTTCGGCGCGCTTCCTCTTTCGACTTCGTGTCCTTACAGGAACACGTGTTGTGAAAACATCTCTCTTTTGTTTTCCATTCTGAATTCATATCAAGCCCTCCACCTACTCGTCATGTTATTTGTATGAGCAAATTTTGACTCAGGACTTCCTTGTTGCTCAATATGGCTCAGATAAAGGCGGCGACCGTGAGATCACACGGAGCGGGAGGGGGGTCACTTCTTATAGGATTAAACATATTGCAAGTCATGCTGGATAAGAGTCTGACCTGCTGTAAACAGCAGGAATCTCATGGGAAAAATGTGAACATGGCGGCAACCTCACACACTGACTCGAGCGGACGAACAGAGGAATATAGACACACATTGTGTTTTTACTTCCCACATGTTTAAAGAGGAAGTGTGCTGCGATCAAATCTGTGAAGTGGAACAAAGTTTGACACAAACAGAGTGGCTGATATGCACATGATTAAAGTATGTTTGGTTAAGTATTGAACTTGAAGCGACATGATTATTTCCATTTTATGTTACTGTGTACTTCTACGTTTCACAGGCATGTATCAGCTGTAGCTGCTCTGCAGATAAGGATCTATAGAACTATGATGTAGTAATATAGAGTAAATTATCAACAGTATATAAAGTAGTTAAAAGTAGCTCCACCCCGACCAGAAGGCATCATAATAACATGATCTAGACAAATACTTGAAAATGTGACATTCTCACACATGCTTTCTGTACTTAACACACATTTTGCTTTTATACTTTAACTGAAGTAAAATCTTGAAGCTAAGACCTGTAGCAGTAGAGTTTGTATCGTGGAGTTTTTCTTCCACCCCTGCAGCTGGATATAAACATATACAAACTGGGATATTATGAAAGACTTACCTCATGGCCACGTTGCTTCCATCTATAACCACTGGTCTGAAGGCAGCGGCCGGCTCCCGCTCTGACCCGGGCCTGGCCGGGCTGGGGCCGGGGCTGCAGCCTCTGGGCACCAGCTTGGGGCTGTTCGGGACACTTGTGCTGCTGTAGGTGCGAGTGTGGCAGGTCTTGATCAGCTCCTCCAGTATGTCGTTGGTCTGGGCGTCGTGGTGGAGGTTCTCCAGCACCCTCAGGATGTCGCTGTGAGAGTATCCCAGCTTGAGGAAGCGCTCCACCTTGGCGTGCTGCTGCTGCTGCTGCTGGTCCATGGCGGACGCGGTGTGTTTCCTCTCCTCTGTCTGCTCAGGACTGCCTGCCGGGGGAATCCTCCTCGCCTCCTTATTCTGGCTCATCAGCGTCTCCACGGCAACAGCCTGTGTTTCAGGACAGTTGACAGGTGTCAAAAGGGGAAATGGGAGGGCAGAACCAGCCTCTGTCACTGTAAACACAGGAAGCACCGCCGCGGTCTCGCAGGGGGTTTCGGACAAATTGATTGTGGTTTGGTGTTGGCTGATAGAATCTGCTCTGGTTACCACAAGCTCATGACTGCCAACGCAAGCACAAACACAGGCGGACGTCACGCTGGGTAAGAAAGCCCCTGTGGCCCCTGCAGCTGAGGAAGCTGAGGATCTGCTCTGGTCTAATTTTACCTCCAGTGTCATCGGGGTCAGTTGCCAAAACAAACATGAATGGAAGCGATGTGAATGAGAGAGTATTAATTTGACGTGCCTCTCCCCATTCCAGACATGTTTGATGGCTCTGTGTGGAAACCCCCTGAACTTCATGACCTAAAACAGAGATATCACACTCATGTATCTGATGGTGAAAACTGTTGAATGACTCAACCCACTTCTTCCACTCCAGAGCTATTCTGAGCACAAAACTGACAAACTTCTCTTAGAGCTGAGACAAGTGAAAACACAAAGGAGGCCCATTGTAATGAGCTCCCTCCGTGTTTACAGACAGAAGAACATATCCATCATACTTGAACGCATATTTTCTCTCAGTCTTTTTGATCCTTGCCATGCAGGGTGGATCAGTGAGCCTTCACTGCTCTTGATGTGTCAACTAAACATGTGCAGTATGAGGAAAAAGCCACAGATGTGATGCAGAAGTTGTCATGGTTTCCTTGTTCTCCAAAGCCATAACAAATAAATATCTCATGTGAAATGACACGCCATGAACAGGCATGGCTTTAAAGTTGTTTTTATCTGAGACGGCTCTCTCAGGCTCGCTACAACCTGCAACAGACCACATCCTTTGAGTCGACATTCAGTGTATGTTTAAGGCCCTCGCCCTCATTTTCTCCCTGAATATTAAGATCATCTGTGCTTGACTGGCTCACACGAGCAAACCCCAGCAACCTTTGCTCCTGGCAGCGCCGAGCTCGAGCTGACACCTACTCCTCTCTCACAGTCTGAAACATGACAAGTCTGAACTAGACAAAAGTGCAGACGCGCATTAACACAAGCAGCAGAGCGACACCGTCACATGACTGGAGTTGTCTTATTCTGTACTTACACATTCAGCAGGTGGTCGATCGGAGCATGGGTCTCTCTCGCTGTCTCTGTGTGTGTGTGTGTGTGTGTGTGTGTGTGAGCTGCTCTCAGTCGCTCGCTCGCTCTGACAAGCAGACCGGTCTGTGTGAAGCTGCTCTTATTGCTCATAGGAGGAAGTGATTGCTCACTGTGGAGGAGAAAAAAAAAGAGCCACTCTGACCAGCAAGGAAGAGAACGCTGTGTGAATATGTGATCAGTACTTCCTCGTAGGGATTCAGAGTTCATGCGGGAGGCAGCAGATTGGTGAGGTTTTATTAGTGATTCATTTTATTTTAATGCAGTATCATCCAGTATAATGTTGATTTTTTTTTTAACTATTTAGTTTTCTACACTCACAACGGTCATGAGAACTCCAAAGTAATTCATGTTAGAGTAGTAATTCACCAGGATTTGTCAGATTTCTCCTTGGATCCACATTCTAAATATCTACGTTTGTCCAGATTCAGTGTTAGCATCACCTCCCAGAGCCACTGTGTACATGTAGGAGGACTCCTTCCAGTCAGGACAGTGATGCAAATACACTTTTGTTTTTGTAAAATTAGAATGCCGTTTCCTGTTCTGGACTATATATCAGAGTGTGAGGAGTCACTGTTTCACCATCTAATGCTAACAACAGAGGTCAGATGACATGTGACCCAGAGAAACTGGGGAGTGCTGGTATCGTTTGGGGTAACATGAGGAAACAGTTTGTCGTGGGAATAATGCAAACATTGAACTATTTTAAATTAGATACAACTGTGTCAAATACAGAAGTAAGAGTTATATGTCAAATTATATAGTTTTAATATCCATTTCACAGGTTTCATCCTGTTTGAATGGAGTTATATATACTGGAGATTGCACCTTATTTAAGATAAGACAAGATAAGATAAGATAAACCTGTATTCGTCTCACAGTGAGGAAAGTCAATAAGAATCATGAGGGTTAGCATTGAGAGCTGAGTATGTTAGGTCTGATTAGAACAGCAAGACAAATATTCTGAGGCCACAAGACCTGAAGATCTCCAGACTGATGAAACTGGAGTAGTGGCACAAAGATGTGAAAAGTTTCATTATGAAAAAAGATTTTTTTTCATTTTTTTTTTCATTTAATTATGTTTTTCAGACAAATATGTTTCACAATTTCCAACATCACATAGTTGAGTTGGACAGATGGTTAACATAAATACCCCAAATGTAAACTGGACAAATATTTTCAAATCTTCAATATCAGTGTGAATAATGAATCATCAGATGGGAAAGATAAAAATCAACATAGCATAAATCTCATGTTATTTATTCAGTATGAGAGTTTTAATGTGCTACAAAGTCTTATTGCTGACAACAATACCATTTCAGATCTGTGTAGAGCTCCAGCTTCAGACAGCCATCATGAAACAGAGCATATATCAGCATCTCATAACACACACACACACACACACACACACACACACATATGAGCATTCACACTGACATTCACAAAACCACACGTTTGAGTGTCACATTTTACCCTTCACAGCATCTGAACAACTAAGTGTGAGACGCGATCTTGTTCTCTCTCCAGCTGTCAATCAAATGAACAAAGACATTGATTCAGACGCTCCACCATCAAACAACATGCAGCTGAGTGGACAGAGCTCAGGGCTGTCACACAGGCTGAGATGAAAACGTCTGAGCAGAGTGTTTCGGAAAGTCAAGTGTGTTAAGACTCACGTTTACACACATGGATGATGATGATGATGATGATGTGTGATTATTGATGACTTAATGTTACTGTCTTTATTATTAAGGGCCATTTGAAACCACAACATGTCACAATGGGACTCAGTTTACCTGAACAGCCTCTGGTCAAAGAGCAGCCTGTGGGGCTCCATACTCACCTGCTTCTTTCACATCACACAACTGGAGGGTCAGGAAAAGTCCACTGGGGAAGTGGAGATGAATAAGGTCAGGGACAGGGAACACTCAAACACTCATGATGAAACAGCATTTAGTGAGACAGAGAGAGGCAGTTTGATCCGGTTTGAAGGTTCAACACTACAGTCTGCCATGAAATTATTTTTTTTGTTTTTTTAATTTATGCTCACATGCAGGTACAGCATGTTGTTTTTCAGGAAGGACAAGGGAAAGTTTGATATAAAAGAACAAGGAAATAATGTTGACTGCAGCATGAGCTCAATCTACTCAGCCGATTAATTAGCAAATTTATGGCCTTGCCAGTGAAATGGGTCCAAGGACTGTGAGGGACAAAGTCATGTCCAAAGTGTCCACTTTCACTTTTGAAATGTAGCAGACTTCACAGTAAAGTTGTGAATACTTTTACTCATAACAGAGTATTTGTATGTAGAGTATGAATGAAGTGTGTGGATTCGTTCTTCAGTGCTGACGGCTGTAAGCGTCCCACAGTGAGAAGGTCAACATGTCAGAGCTCACAGTCATGAGTCAAAGGATTCCCTGACATTTGGTAAAAGAACGGGCCGCTCAGCCTCAATCTGGAACAATATTATTTTGACATATGGTGCTTTTGGTTCCTTAAACCCATATCTGCTTTTGCCTTGTATATGTACACTGTAAAATGAGGAAGAGGTCAAGCAGATAATGATGATGGATGATTTGTTTCTATGACAAATGCACGGGTTGTACGACCATCATGACTCTCCTCCATGATGAGTCTGGGCTTGTTCACATGGCAGCCTGTGAGTGTGGCTGATGTGGAGGCAGAGTTCTAGATTAGAGTCGAAGAAAAGAGTGGTTCTGGTGAGAGGCCACCGCAGCACAGGGATGTCCCATTAAAGACAAGTTAATAACAGGAGCTAAGATAGTGAATAAATATATCGAAGTAGAATAAGACGGCCAAGTGTGATTGCATCATCACAGCACAAGATTCACAGGAAGAATACCTTAATGGAAATGAGGGTATGTGAAGCAACAAAAACAAAAGTGAATCATCATGCATGGGCAGGACTCTGTCAGTGCTTCTCAGAAGTTCTTTGTCATCGCCTCATCAGAAATGCAAATTAGTCAATATTGTCTTTGGCAGGTCAAAATGTCAGGTCACCAGCCACTATGGCAGATTTCTCAGTTTTTCTCATATCACTTAACATCATTTTAAAAAGGTTAACTTAAGAATAATCAGGGATGAAGGTGACATGATGGCAGGATATATTTCATATTTCTCATAGATTTCAGTGGCAGAAAACAAAACTGAGTGACGTGAACATGTGAGGAAAAAACTTCAACATCCATGGCCTTTATAATGAGATTATTCATATATCAGTGCGCTAACATGCAGCAGTCAATATATCATAAGCCTATACAGCATGTTCATATATGAGGGTAACATACATCAAGTGATTGTATGGAATGATCATATATGATTTTCTCATGTTAACAAATTCAGTCACACACTCTTCACGTTATGCAATAAAGTTCACTTGTTTTCAGCACTTAAACATCAACATGACACTTCAACTGCTGCTTGTCACTTTATGTTCATGTGTTCACAGCACTTCCTGACACTTCAACCGCCCATGTGCTTTCACATGAAACTGAAATTTCAACTGACTTTAGAGCTTTTAAGCCCTTTTATTTCAACTGAAACCTTCAGTCTGTTTGACAATTCAACTGACATGTGAAGAGTTTTTTTTTTTTTAGTGCTTCAACTTCAGCTGCAACTCTCAGGAATTTTACAGTGAACATCTTAGGAATCTCTTCACACTGTATACAGGAGCGACTGTGAGTAACCTCAGCAAGCACACTTTCTCTTTTGCCTTTTGTAGTTTACAGTAGATGTAGTTGGAAAATATAAAGGGTCATTTTTCAGAAGTTAGGTCGACTAAATCTGACCGAACAATTTTATGGATGAATTATAGAAAATTTTAGTTATTTACCATTTAAAAAAAAGCCTAATTGCTCTCATCCTACAGCAAACCAATCATACCCCCCCCCCTCTCTCAGTCTTTGTCTCTGTCTCTGTCTCAACCCAGCCAGTCGCGGCAGATGGCTGCCCATCACTGAGCCTGGTTCTGTTCGAGGTTTCTGCCTGTTAAAAGGAAGTTTTTCCTCACCACTGTCGCATCATATGCTTGCTCATGATGGGAACTGTTGGGTCTCTATATGTTGTCGGGTCTCTTGACCTGCTCTGCATGTAAAGTGCCTTGAGATAACTGTTGTTGTGATTTGCTGCTATACAAATAAAATTGAATTGAATTGCATTCTCTCTTCGGACCTTTCATTTCACATAGTGAGAGAAACCATAAGTCCTCTCTTATACAATACACTCAACACACACTTAGAGCATGTGTGTTCACGTGAGTGTAACTAAAGGTATGTAAGGTCTATGTTAGGAATTTGGACTGACAGGGATATTTCATACCCACTACAGGACAGCCTGCCTTCCTGCTACAGCAACAGCTCATTTCACATTCCTGCTCTCTTTACACTAACAAGCTGATGACGTGAGTGAGAGAGCAAAACAGCAGAGAACAATGCTGAGGAGACAGACGTTTGTGAAACTGCTTTGGTGTTACAGTGCTGTGTTCAAAGAGCTCGTCCTCCTCTGGGCGCGCTGCTCTGCAGAAGGTTAAAGGTGACAGTGAGTGTGCAGGCAGCGTGGGCTGCTGGGGAAGTCTCTGCCAGTGCTTCCACACGGGGGAGTGAGGCTGTGCAAGCCTTTGTTTCCATGTTGCTCACCTTTCAGTTTCTTACAAACCGCCCAGCGACTTCTTTCAGCTTCACTTCAAAAGACTTTCCATTTCCGCTCCCCACACACTCTCAGCCCCGCCCCCATCTACAAACACTGTGTGGGGATTCTTTAGAATTGTGCAGTTAATCGAGGGACTATGGATGTGTGTGTGTGTGTGTGTGTGTGTGTGTGAGATCGAGTTTGCTCATAACAACAGAGAGAATTAGTTATTGGCTCTACAGTTGTATAATGCCTAATTGCTCACTCATCCTGGCAGCAAATAAGCTCTTAAAGTCTCAATGTTCTTAATGTTTGCATCTTTGGATTATAATATGCAACACTCATATATTAGATTATAAAACAGTAAGATTACTTTCTGTTACATCTCATCTTTTCACCAAATCATTCATCTATCATTCGTCTTGAACTTGCAGCCCGAGACATGTTAGCTTTCGGTTTGAGATGTTGTATGACTCCAGCTCGAGGAGGTGGGTGGAGGGAGACACCAGTGAATTCCCTCAGTGCAGCGGAGACACACTCCACCCAGCAATTTTCCATGCCTGTATTTTATGAATGTAAAAAAAAGCCCCACCTGTTAGCAACTAAGGTCAACGGTGGGATATTAGTCATCTGCAAAACTGTTCTAATTCGGGCAGTGTGTGAGGGGGGGGAAGTAAATATCAGAGCAGGAAGTCTGCCCTGAAATTTAAATGAAATATATAATTGATGAGAAACAAGATAAGTCAACTGTCACATTTTGGGAAATTTTTTATTTTTTTTATATACATATAAAAAAATTCTCAAACATTTTTGTTCTTCGAGACAACGTGACAAGGACGGGATGTTTTTTTTTTTTTTTTGCCTAAAAGTCCACGTCAAGTGATTTTAAAGGAAGCCAGTAGTTAAGTATTGTGAATATGCAGATGTCTTATGATTCATGCTGAGTACAGTTCATGACCTCTGTGTGGCTCTGCTCTCCTGTCACACACAGGTGAAGCACCTTTCATTCCCTGCTCTCCCTTCATCTGTATCTACTCCTGTCTTTATCCTTAGACTTCTTGGAGGAGCGGCTGGGGCTCCGGTCCTTGTGGCTGTGGCCTTTATCACGGCCCTCTTTCCCATGTTTGACTCGGGACTTGCTGTGTTTGTGGTCCCTGTCTCTGGAGCGAGAACTGGAGCGGGATCGAGAGCGCTGGCGTCCCGTCTTCCTGTCTCGCCGGCTATCCTCGCTGTCCTGGCAATGTCGGAGAAGAAGAGGAAGGTATGAGATGCAGTAAAGACAGTCCATGTGAAAGACACCTCTGTTAAGATAAGATAAGATAAGATAAGATAAGTAATTCAGGTTATGTTCAAGAGAGTCTGGACCAAAACAGAAGACAGCTGCACTGAAATTCACACTGCTTACTAAATCATCAAAAAAAAAGCAAGTGGATAGTTTGAGGTGATATTTAAGATAAGATATTCCTTTATTAGTCCCACAATGGGGACATTAAAAAAAAATAATTACTGCAAAAAAGCTCATCATAACTATGGAGTCTTGGAGTGGGGTGGGCATGTGGTACACTGTCTGTGCAGCTGTTTGTGGGTGCCCACACTTATCACATCATCTGCCTGGAAACTGAAGCACTGAAAGGGCACGAAGAGATCTGTACTTCCTGGAAAAACTCTGACTTCCTGGAGACACAGTTACTTTATGGAAACAATGCATCTTCAGTGGAAACTTCTTAGTGCACTACTATGTATAACAAAAAAAAAAAACAGTAAACATCAGCGTTTATTGTTCTCATTTTTTATGCTTTTACAGCACCATATAATTGATCATACATTTATAAAACTGATCCAATAGGCCTTTTGTCTGTTAACCTGTCAGAGCAGAGAAAGCACAGAAGTTAATAATAAAATGAATGAGGTCTGATTCCATTTGGCTGATTGTTATAAGGTCCCAGTATTTGTACATGTTGACTTACTTCATCAGGTTTCCAACCAAACTCAGGACCAATTTCCTAGAAAATCAGCAAAACTAACTATGAGTTTGTGTGTGTTTCTATACACTACTCTCTTATATGAATATTAGAAGTTAGAACAGTGAAATAAAGAGCTAATGGCATGGACTCTCCAGTCAGGCGTCATTAAACCATTGCAGAAGTGCAGGGTGCAATGAGATGACGTAGCTAAAAGAGCAGCGCTCTTACCTCAAAGCAATGAAAACAATGTAGAGAACTTGATGGAAATATGACATTTCTGTTGGTTTCACAACACAGATTTTATGTTTTTGTCTGTCACTATTTTCCATCACTTCAGCAGAGCTGAAGTTTCACTGACATTTAAGTCACATAAGCTTCACATACGTCATGATTTATTATCAGAGTCTGTTTCTAGTGCACTTTGTTGCATTTTACTTTTATCAATGCACCAACATTTCCACATCAGCATAGTAAAGAATATATTATATATATATCAAGATATTTTGAGGTTTTTTTTTCATTGGGACACTTGAAAAGAATTGAGCCATTGATAAGGACATTAACCTCACCAGTGCGAGTGTAAATGTAAACAAGGAAAATGGTTATCATTATTTCCTTAAATAAAGCTAAATCTTTCATCTAAGTGTTTAGGTAAGTTATGGGACCTACTGTTCATCATATGTGCTGCTTGGTATGTACTGGCTGTTAGGGTTAGGGTTAGGTTATTAATCCTGCAATTTATATGCTCTATAATGTGGGATCTTTTTCTTGCTCAGCCCCTGACTGAGCATATGGACCTAATGGAAATAAAGGCATGACACCTACATCTGATGAGAAAGCATCTCATAAATAGATTAGTATTAATAGATTTTCTGAAGAAAATGCTGTTGCTGCAGCCAGCAGATGCTTTTGCCACAAGCTACTGTGAATGATGAAAGCTGAAATTCATTGGAGGCTGAGAGCTGAAATTGCAGTAACTAGACATCAACTACAATGCAATAAAGCTGAGAGCTGTAACATGTTAAGATAAGATAAGGTAAGATAAGATAAACCTTTATTCATCCCACAGTGGGGAAATTCACACACACAAAGTAGAAATATGCTGAATTATTGATAAAATGCCTCAAAACTACAAAAGAATAAATACTTTGTGTTAATGTATCTAAATCTCACTAGCCTCTGATTAAGATACAGGTACTTCCAGATTTTATTTTGAAACAACCACCTCATCCTGAGTTAAGTTACAGTTACTGTCTACTGCATTTTTATTGCAAAAAACTCGGTCCATCTTATCTTTCTTTTAGGATAGTTACTCTATGGGGCTTTTATTTTGAAATAACAGCATCATCCTGCATTCCCTGTTAAAATACAGTACCCTGTTACAATTCCCTACTTTCCTGGTAACATACAAAGAACATACTGTGAGCATTCTGAAAAACAAGCCCCCATCTTTCTGTGTTCCAGCCGTGTTATCCATCTCTAACTATGAGACACATAATTATGAAACACTAGCTTGCATCTTATCTGATGGTCACAAAGAGCTCACCATGCCTGAAGCACTAGTTGGATATGAGCATCAGTCAAGACTGCAGTAGACATGGCCTGTACAAAAATAATTACGTTACATGTTAGCAATCAGACGAATAAGTGTTTTATAAGCATAAAATCTTTGTTTAGTGTTGACTGTGAGCAACCATATTCAGACCTGCCAAGTAGGAAGTCAGACTGAGAAAAGCAGATTTTACTTTTCCTGGTCAGAATAGGAAATAAGAAGCTCTGGGCAAATCCGTAGACACACTGGTTTGTTTAAACCAGCTCCAATCCGGAATCTAACTGAAACCTCATTTCTATGGTATCTTTGAAAACTGGCATTAAACAAGTGTTGAGCATGAGGAGAGGCAGCAGGGATAAAAACCTTACACAGAATGAAATCAAAAACAAACTCAATACTGGTAAGGTAAGAAGAACCAGGAATCATGTACAGAACATGTGCTAAGCAGGGACTCTGCTTGGTGCTAAATTGAGCCCATGTGTTAATGAACTATTTCTATCAGAAGTAGCCTGCTGCACATTTGCTAGCACACCTTCTTATCCTACTTATGTAACAAGCACTGGTGTGTGCAGGGCACTACAAGTTGATAGATAAGTTTTTAACGACAACAAGGAAACTCCAAAAATATCAAAGGTCAATGTAAACAACCTGGATAAGACTAAAGTCACATCAGGCTGCCAGCCAGGTAACTCCTGGCATGTAAACACAGACACTGTAAACCAGACTCGAGTACAGTGACAAGTGGCAGCAAGCCCAAAACTGCCAGGAACCCCAGAGGACATGAGCCATTCTCAAACATGGCAGCTGCAACATCAGCGGTGTCCATTACCTGTGTACAGGAGCAGTATTTGGCGTTTACCATCAAAACTCCATGCTAAGGCTTCTCACACATAACAAGAGTAGATGGGGTTTAGGATAAAAAAAAAAAAGTCTTAAATCACAGAAAGAGAAATAAGCTATCTCTGGTCTCATCTAGGCCTCAATGATGATTTTAAAACGTATTTTGCTGCTGAACAATTTCTGTCCTCTTCGTTTGACAACTGACTGAGGCAGCAGGGGGGCATGCTGGGCTAGTGTTTCAGATACATACCATACATCTGGATCCTAAGTCTGTATTTGGAAAAGAAATTCAGGCTTCAATAATAATAGTCGTTTTAACTAGTTGTTGGGTTAAATGACCTTAGAAGACACTGAGAGGTGTGTGTGTGTGTGTGTGTGTGTGTGTGTGCGCACCCATATGTGCATGCAGGGGCATGTTCAAATAATCAGGTTTCCTGGTTATCGGGAACAGTTCTTTTTACATCAATCACTGTTCCAGGCATGAGGGAGTTACTTAACAATAATCCAGATAAATCAGTGAGTGATTCTGTTTCTTGGAAGAAGGTTCTGGCGTCTTTGTCTGCACGTGTCTGAGAGAGTTTTGAAAATTTATTTCAATTTTAACATCCTTATTTCCAATAAAATCAAAATAACTGTTGATTCTCGATCAGGTTCCCTGTAACTCTGAGATTTTACCGTCCTGCATCACCTCTAACTAAAACTGCAGCAGAAGAAAATTACAATATTACTGTGCAGGCTGAAGGGATTTAGGGATTAAAGGGAATGTGTAAAAGGTGAAATAAAGTGAAGATACCTTGTGCTTTTTGGACTTCCTGCTGTCCTCATCATCTGAATGATGATGGTGCCTCTTCTCCTTGTGTTTCTTCTCAGAGTGCCGATGGCTTGTCACCTCCTCCTCCTCCTCAATTAGCAGATCATATCTGGAACTTTTAGGAAAGTTATGGAGAACTCCAAGAGGGTCAATGCTGAAAGGTTGCTGAAATCAAACTGTGAAAAAATATGGAATGGCCACAACAAAGGCCAAACACTTAAATACTGCAGACTGATATGTATGTGACATGAATGGGGAAAGTGGGGAAGCAAATTTCAGCCTATTAAGAAACAAGGATACTCTTGTTTAGGCTTCACTTGATCCTTGAGAGCCAGTTTGGATCGGTTCTCCACGTCCTTCTCGTAGGCTTTGAAGTCATCTTTAGTATACTTCCCACCTAGGAAACCGACAAGCTCATGAGTAAGAGCTCTGCTTATCAAACGCAGTGAAACAAGAGTTAACTCAAGGTGCGGAGGACAATAACACTTAATATAGACAGTAGGTTTACATTGGCCCAACCTGTTCACCCTTCAGCACAAAAAGGCAAAGGCTTCAGTACCTTTTCCTTTCCATTTGATCTTTGCGACTGACTGGCTGAAGTCCACGTGAATGCGTCGATCATCAATTAGCACGTTGTCCATTTTGAAGTAGGCCTTTTCACAGTCTTCTTGCTGTGGAGACGAAAAGCATCAAAGAAAAGAACTGAGACAGAAGTAAATGCCAAGTGCTGTTCAAAGAGACAATGTGCTAATGTTACTAACAAACGGCATACAATGACAAAAAAAGAGGGTTAGTGCTAATGAGTAGAAAAAACAATATAACTAGTTTAGGTAATAAATTGATGTAATATATGCTCATTTGACCTGTAGATATTTTCATGAAAGCTCTAACTAACTTTTTATTTCCATTAGAGAATAGTCTTTTCTTGAGAACTGTTCAGTCTCTAAAATGTTAAAAATTAGTGAAAAATGTCAATCGCAAATTTGAAAGAGTAAATTATAAAACAGAGAAAAACTAAATCATTGCATTGGAGATGCTGAAACCAGAGAGTATTTGCTCAACAAATGATATTAAAAGTTGTCTGTCAATACACTAATAAATCAATCAACTAACCACTGCAGCTTTGCAATTTCTATATGTCCATTCATCCATTAAGTACAAACAAAAATGTGCAGCATGAAGTCAATACACATTAAGTTTCTACTACAGAAACAAATCTATTCTATAGAAACAACTTTGTCATTGTTGTTCTTCTCCCCAAACTCAACATTCACATACCAAATAAACAAATTAGAACATGTTCAAATGAAAGCAAGCTAAGAACAAAGTGTTTTCTGCAACTCATTTACTGATCAGATATCTGAGATCAATCAAGGCCTTCGCTGGCTGTGTTTATAAAGGAGATGTATGATATGTGCCAAATCATTGCACCAACCAGAAACTCAGAATTTTAAAAGACTGACAGAAAGGGCAGTCTGACTCTGTGTGCCTGGTATGCAAAACCAGAGTTAAAGAAGAACATATTACTTGCTGAAAAGACACCATATGTAAAAAGGCGTCTGTCTGCAGTGCCATATTTGAATGAAACACACTGTGGAAAAACCTTTGGCTGCTATTTCTCTTCAGTATTCATAATGGCAGCTTTTTGGCTCAATTCCAAAGACAATTCATCGTATCTTATTAAATTACTTTATTATTTTACTGGATGTCACTGGTGACACTGCTGGCTACAACAGATTGCCCAGCGCCCTCTAATGGATAAAATATTCATGGCATGTCAGGATGTCCAGCACCATCATTCATATTATTGCTGTGCTCCATTTCAGGAGTTGTCTCCTTGTATTTAAGGTCCATTGTAGAAGTTGTTCAGAGGACTGAAGGCCAGTGGCAAAAACTGCACCCCCCCCCCCCCCCAAATGACACGCCTACAGCTGAATCACCATAATCCCTTCAAACCACTGATAAAACTAATGATGTAAATTCACGTGTTTACCATGGGAAAGTTGCCATTGAAAGGCCAAAATAGTGGTAAATACCAGTCATAAACTGGGGCTAATTCCACAACACCTAAGTTTAGAAGTTTTAGAACATTTTACTTCCACAATACATAGCCAGCCAACAATACCAGGTTCATGGTAAATAGACTATAATTTATAACTGTTAACATCTCTGTATTAGTACTTCTCTGTCATAATGTCTCCAGCAGCCCATCTGACGCTTATCAGCACGTCATAACAAGAACAAACAGTGGAGCTCATGACTGCCATTATTCACATCTTGCAGGGGTTTTCCATCTGTCACTCTCACTAGATATACACAATATTTACAACAACAAAAACACCTGAATGCAAAATCTTAAAATCCTAATAAATGTTATAATGTCATGTTCCAATTGTCTATATACTGACAACATCCCCAAAAATCTAACTCATCCATCTAAGGTAGCTTAGCATAAAGACTGGAAGCAGGGAAACACAGCTGTTCTATCTCTGTCCAAAGTCAATAAAATACACTTACCAACACTTATAAAGTTTACTAATTAACACACTGCATTTCATTTGTAGAATGGTTGTACTTTCAGTAAACATGAGAGAAGAGTTATGCGCTTAAAGTGTTTCTAGACAAACAATTTATCCATCTACCCAGCTCTGCGATGCTGCGTCTCTGATTATACACTCACCTTTTCAAACTCAATGAAAGCGTAACAAAGGGAGTCTCCAGTTTTCCAGTCTCTAATGATCTCACAACTACAAACAACAGAGTAACAAAAGGGGTTACACAGAGATAAAACAAAATGTTCCACAATTTCCACATGCACAAAAGAATTCTAAACATCTAGATAACAAGCTGGCATTATGTAGAACTTGGAAGTTAGCGTCACCTTTTTATGAGCCCAAAGCGAGAAAATATGATTTCCAGGTCCTCGTCTGTGGTCACTGGGTTCAGTTTGCACACAAACAGCACGTTCTCGGGAGGCCTTACATCAGCGTCAGGGAGGTCACCCACCTGGAGGAATGCATCACAGAAAAGTGTAGAAGTGCCCAGACTGCAGCTGTAGTATTTTCAGCTGAAAACAGAGCAGATTTCTTCTTCTTACCATCTCCAGGAGGATGGCCTGAGTCTTGGCTTCTTTCTCCTTCAACCTCTCCTCCAACTCCTCAGCTCCTTTCCCATCTGTATCGTTGATCGCTTCATCTGCTCCTATTCGGCCACTCTGCACACCCATGGCACAAACAGCTGCAGTTATTTACACATATATTTCTTCATGTTTACTTGTCCAGCCAGACAAGGTTTGCTGGGCGGAAATCTTTTTGAATGACAACAGCACTGCACTCACATCTAGCTGCTCTTTGGTGGGCTCAGGTGATCGATCAGGCACTGGCAAGTCAGGAGGGTCATCAAAAGGGTCATCCAGGATAACTGTGTGGTTTATCCTACAACATTCACATCTCATTATGGTAAAACTTTCTGCCCTGGTGTTTCTGAGAAATGGTAAATGCACTCTTGGACACACAGGCTACCGCAACATTTGCTACACTGACAGTTTGTCTTGGTTCACCTGATATCCTGAAATGGAACAAAGTCCTTGTCCACAAAGGTCTCATTGATTTTGGCCAAGACATCCATGCCTTCTGTCACTTCCCCAAACACAGTATGGACTCCATCCAGGTAGTCTAAGTTCTCACCTGTGGTAATAAGAAACTGAGGACAAGAATGACAACAGATTAAGCTCATCCTGTAGGAAACATCTAAAATATAAATGACATATGGTCTATTCCCAACAAGCAAAAGCACTGTACACTTGCTACAACCAGCACACCAAAAACAGCAAAACTGGTGAGACCAGAGAGTCCATGGTTGAATATAAGATACAGAGTTGGTTACTGTAAAGTATTACATTCAGTAATGGACATATCCATGATTTATCTGTAAAATTATAGCCTAGCCTATAGCCTAAATAGCTGATCAAAGGAAACCATCAAGCTAGTTTATCAAAATAATTAGGCACTTTTATTTGTTGTTTCTTCTCTGGAAGCTTTTTGCAACTCACAGGGCAAATGACAGTGGGAATAGACATTTTATTCACCTGAGAACCATGCTGATCATTGCCATTGTTCACCATGGATACCGTCCCTTTCTTCCTGTGTTTGATGCGTGGTGCTTTCTCTACATCAAAAAAGCGGGCCTGGTCCCCATAGAGTTTGCTAATCACACACAGGAGAGAAAAATGTGTTACATTGTTCAATTTACAAAGGTGAAACAAATGTCAAGAGTAGCGATGAAGAAAACTCACCTATAGACAGATTCTCCACCACGCCCCGTCCCAGTGGGATCTCCAGTTTGCACAATGAAGTCTCTCTGAAGACGAGAAAAAGACATTGTTGTAGCATCTCTAACACAGTATCAAATTTATAAGCTGGACTGAGAAATCAGGAGAACAAAGGATCTTCACCAGAGCCTGATCAATAACAGTACTCACACTTTTTTGTGACAAAACTGTCTGTTAGTGTGTTTTATGAATTTATTTATGATGGTTCAAAAAACAAAAGTAAAAACAAAAAACATATGTTCTAGGGTCTTTTAAGACCTTCAAAGTCAAAGTCAGTCAATCAAAGCTGTAACCACTAATCAGGTGGTTCAACCCCCATCCCTGCAGTCTATGTGAAACGTCCTTTGACAAGATACTGAACGCCAAAAAGTTGCTTCTGATGAGTGTGCCATTGGTGTTTGAGTGTGCATGGTTATGGTCCCTGATGAGCAGGCGACACTTTGCATGGTAGCCTCTACCACCAGAGTGTGAATAGGCAAATGCTGGCTTATGTAGTAAAATGATTTGGGTGGTTGGTAAGACTAGAAAAATGTTATATAAATGTAACCCATTTACCAGAAAATTTGTATTTTAAAAAAATCAAATAGCATCTTATAAAATATCTGTCAGATTAAGACACTTTTCTTTCAGACTGAGACACTTTTTCTATGTGAGCTCCACACACTTGACACAGGTCAAGTGTATTTATCTTTGTTTAGCATGTGGAAAACTGCAGATGATGACTGCAGTTAATCTGCTTTGCACTTAAGGAAAAACTCATGAGATTCAAATTTCCATTATGAAATTTGCAGCAATAGTGTTTTTAGACTGCTGATACATAGAACAAAATCACTACCACCTTAACTTGCTACCTAAACCTAAGACAACAATATCTGTACCCATCCACCAATCAGAAATATAAATATAAATAAGAGTAGTTTGCGTCAAGCTTTAACTGATAACGGAGATTGATACACAGTCCTTTTACAGATGTTTGCAAGGGATCATTTAGTTTTACCTGAACATTGTGAATGAGGCAGTAGTTGTAGTGCTTTATCTTGCATAATTTCAGAAAGTTTAGGGAAGCTGCAAAAGAAAAGAACACAAAGGTAAAGTTAAACCCACAGTCATTACCATTTACCAAACCCTTACTAACACGTAGTGATTATTTGGCATGAAGAATTTTAAATGAAATAACGGTGTGTATTGTTTTATTTCTGTTTCGTTGTTACTTGTGACTAAACTATTTGCTAATGTGAAATGAATAGGACGCATACAAGCTAACAGCCTTAGCTAGCACCCACTTATTCTATAACTCAGCTTGTCAATAGCTAACTTAAAGAGCAACCAGGTCACGCAATTTACTGTAGTTATGTGCAAATGTATTTATTTTCTTACTTTTAGGCCTTTCTTCTGTAAACAAATCAATTACAATATCGCCCAGCGTCGTTTCAAGGAGCACCGCCATGCTGACGTTCCTGTTATCGCGAGAGGAGTGTTTCGAAATTCCCGCGCGTGCGCGGTACATATATTTCGCTTAACAGTCGCTATCCGGTGCTGGTAAAATAAACTAAATATGCTCAATAACAAAAGATGACGCAATACAAGCTTCGCCAATGAAATGGTGATAGTCACTTCCTGCCGCCATAGTGGAATGTCAGAAATGTTGGAAGTGTGAACCTCTATACAGTCTATGGCGTGAACCTGTGTAGATGGATAAAAACAAAGATGCTCTATAACAAACGACATCAGCTACTTCATTCGGGCCCGTGCAGCTGCTGTGAAATGTGATAGTAGTTCATATTAGTTGCTAATTTATCACTGTCCTCTGCCTCCTTTGGAAAAGACAAGATAACTTGCTCCTGTAATTACAATTATTGCTTATTCAAACTTAGGCATTTTTTAACACTAACGGCTGACTGATGAACTATTGCTTGTCCATGGAAAAACGATACAACACTAGAGACAGTACACATGTAATGTTTGCCCCGTTTTTATCTGCTAGCTTAATATATTAAATATTGCTATTGAGCATATACTAGAGGAGATGTTGCCAAGTCTCGCGAGAGTGTGTTGCTGAAACCGAGATGGGTCTCGAAAGAAGTTAATTTTCTCTTGCTTTGTCTGTCTGACAACGCCGTTGTAGTGTCATAATGTTCGGAAGATTCGTGACTTCGGAAACATGGGTCCAATATTTACTTGAATGACAATGTGGCGAAAGAATCGGTCATAATCTGTCCTCACGTTCACTTCCACTGGAGTGAATAGACTTAGGGCCTGCAACTTGTCTCCTAAAGGGGCGGGGCAGTGGCAAGCACACATGACATATACGGGAAATGAACCTAAATACGCTGTCTCCTTTTTGGACCGTCTCTAGATTAGCTAACTCAAACATGGAAATGACAGGGTTAGCAGTCAGTGTTGTGTTTCTTCTTTTTGCCTCAGTAACGTGCACAGAGTCGCCGCCGAGGCAGCTGAATACGGTAAGACCCGAAGCGATAAACGTCAGCAGTATTTACAAACCTAGTGATGTGGATGTTAGCATAGCATTAGCTTACTCGTCTTCCAGCGTTATGAATACCTTGACTGGCAGACATTGTGATTACGCCTGTTTGTGTTTACTTTTCCATATATTTTAACTCTTGATCTTTATAGGAAAACATCCTGATTAACGTGACAGCGGGGACATTGGCTGATACTCAGTTGCAGGATTCTAGCAACTTACAGGTATACTGTACATTATAAGCTAATTTACTTGCGAAGGTATAGAGGTGGGTGTTGTTTTATAAAATGCTAATCAGCTAAGCCCTTTTTATTTGTTTTTACAGATAAATTTGAACATCTCGGTGGGTGAAGAGCAGGTGCTGGTCAATGACATCCCAGTAGAGCTGTCAGGGGTCACCAGGTTTAACTGTCAAGCACTTCTCTGTGAGTTTTCTTCACATCACTTAGATGTTCAGTGGTTGTGATTAGTCCAAGTTTTAATCATAATAACTAGATGGTTATAATAACCAGAAGAAAGTGCTGATCTAATTATTAATTAATTGGTTGTTAAAAATACTTTTTTTTTCTCCACAAAATTTCAAAATTATTGAAATTAATTTCTTTCCTTGCTCAATATCCTGCCATTATGATGTGAGTGATGCGCCAAATAGTTTCACTAGAAACACTCCATAGATAAATCAATAATGACAAAAATAGTTTATGTGGCCATAATGAGCACTTTTTATCGCTCCAATATATATATTTTTTCTGTTGCATAAGTTTTGTTCCTTTTTGTCATTCATTAGTCACAGCACACATTTGTCAAATGGAGACAGGTTCAACTCTTTGTCAAACACATGATTGTATAAAGGAGATTACTACATGGTCTCAGGAACACTTTGTAAAACCACTTTCAGTAATACCGTTTATTTACAAATGACCATATTCAGTTTCTATTTACATTTTACACAGCATCCCAACTTTTTTGGAATTGAGGTCGTCTGTAATGTCAGAAATGATGAAAGTGCCCATCACAGGCAAAGTCTTGGAGCCTGAATTTACTATGACATGAAATGACAAAAATGGCAAATGTGTGTCATTTCACTTGATAAATGACTTGATGTTTAATAATTAAAATTATCATTGCCTAAATCACTGCTGTTTACTTGATAGATGAATTAGCTGATGGTGTAGGAACTGACATCACATCCCTGAAAGTTAAAACAGAAACTGCTGGAGAAATGTCATAAGCTTATAAGTACTCTGCATTGTGTATTTCCAGTAGACAACATCAATGGAAGCAGTGACTTTGAAACTGGGGACTTGGTGTCCACTGTCACCCGGGTGATGGTGAGCCAGAACAGGCTATACAGCGACTCAGAGGAGGTGGTGGCTGTGCAGGTGTTCAGCGAAGTGATAGAGATGGAGGGCAAAGAGGTAAATGTCTCTATGGAATCTTATGGGTCATATCACTTGTCACTTTGTCGCTTTATCTTTCACTAAGCCACTTTCGATTCCACTTGTATGCTTGTGCTGTTGCAACACCTGAATTTCCCCTATGGGGCATCGATAAAGAATTATCTTATCTTATATACAGATCTTAATGTCAAACCTTAATTTGCGAGTGAGTCAGAGCAAAATGTGACATAAAGTAACTGCTTTCTGTCCCAGATGTAAAAAAGAAGTGGGACATTTTGTGCATGTATTTTGAAGCTGCACCCGTTTGTTCTCCTTTACCAGTGTGCTACATGAAAAAGTTTTGTATGATTTTTGGAAAGCCCCCAATTCATTTTAAAAAGTTTAAAAAGTTTTGGATTCTATTTCATGAAATAAGGTCCAGTTGCTGAGAGGGTGTGTGGAAACAGTCTCAAATTCCAAATTGGTTAACTAAATACAACAGAGTGCTCCAGGATCTACATGCCCATGTCATTTAAATATGTTACTGATCAGTTTGTAGTTTTACTAAATAATTCTGAAGTAATGCATGAAGATCAGAGCAAACAATATCAGCAGAATGTTACATTTTACTTTGTAGGCGTTTTCACCACAGAACTGACCAAATACAGTAATACCTGCCTAAACTTGGAATACTAGTATTTGGATATAATTTTAGATGATCTGGGGTTGTGTCATTTAGGTCCAGCAGCCTGACATGTGTGAGGTGAAAATACTGATGAGCCCAGATTTCCAGAAACTGGCTCAGTTCACCAACATCTACCCCATCGGACACAGTGAGATCTTCAGGGTTCCCAGAGAGAATGATGTTGTTGTTACAGATCCACCAAATCCTAGAAAAGGTATGAAAACATGCTCTGTCTCATCCTAATTATTATCATTATGCAAATACGTGAAAGCAATGCCGTTTGGTGTGAATTCTTATTTCTTCCCCACTTTTTAAATCAGATGAAGAACAGCTGATCTCCCAGACCACCAGCCAGTACCCCCTGAAGCACACAGAGACCACCCAGGAGGAGACTGCAGCCCCAGGAAAGCTCCCAGAGACCCCCCTGCGTATGGACCCTGACCTGCTGTACGATGTCAGATATGATGATGAGTTTGATGACAGAGAGCCAAGCCAGCCGGATCAGATCCAGATGGAAACGCCGCCCAAAGAATTCATATCATCCTACTCTGTAAGCCCTCTGTGATGCTAGATCGTGTTGATGATATACAGTGTGTACTGCCTCTTTCAGCAGGAAAGCTGTAACTGGTCGGTGTGGTTTGTTATGTAGGAGCCTGTATTGAAATCGCTTATAAAAAAAAAATCCATTGAATAATTGGCCAGATTCAAAAAAATATTATTGCATTTATACAATATAGCTTCGCTCATACCTGTTGTGTTTATAGATGGATTTACCATTTACAAACCATCAAGGATGCACGCACAGTATTTGTTTTAAAAAATACAGCAACTTTTAGAGGGGAGGGTCTATGTGTTCTTGTCCTTGCAATTCCCAAATGTTTTAGTGCAAGCCACACTTTGACAGACATCCCTCAGCTCTAATTAGCTGACATGGCACATGGAATGCCAGCGACATTTTCCAAGTAACACATTTCAACACAGCTCAGAAACCTTTCTGTAGCATATAGTACCAGTAGAGTGTTGTGACAGCAGGACATGCTCATGTCTCCGTGTCCATCCTCTCCTCAGGCCATGTGTCAGTGGGTGGAGGAAGTGAGGGAGCGTCTGCGACGCTTCAGCTCAGAGTCACTGCCTCTGTTCTTTCTGGTTATGTGGGTGGTGGTGATTGGCGTCGTCGGATCTGCTATCATCGTCAAGATCTTGGACATCTTCTTTCCAACCTGTGAACACAAGTGAGTTGGTGTATGGGAGGCAACAATGTCACAGTTCACGACCTGACTTCCCCTATCTGATTTTCTAGAAAATGTTAACCCCCCTCCCCAACTTTTTTTACAGGCACATTTTTCACCTAAACCCTGTCACTCTAATGCCGGAGGAGGAAAAGCACACTCTGCTGGAAACCATAGAAATAGAAGCAGAGGAGGAGGAGAAGAAACCTTGAATGAGGATTGACTTGGTCAGCTCCTATATCTTCAGTTTGTTCTTATTGGTTCTTTAACCTTGGTTACTGTGTGATGTTTTCAGCATGGCCTGGTTTTGTCACGAGCCTATATTCAGATCTGTGAACTGCTAGGCTTTCTTTTCACCTCACATTACCCTTTATGTACATTAGCCGTGGAACAGGAGGTTGGTTAAAGCCTGGTTTAATGCTATTCCAAGTGAATTTCCTCAAACTTTAGTCACATGATCAAAATGGAAAAGAAAGTGAGTGATTGATAGTGCTGAGCTGTGATGGCACTGACAGCTCTCTCAGGTTGGAGTATTGAAAGCTAGCAGTGAGTTTACCAGCATCCATACAATTAGCTCATCATTTGTTCAGAAAATCCAACTCTTTGCTCCTGATTGAGTTTATGGAAAGCCACTTTTATTAAGTCACAAATGACTCTACTTTGTTGACTAGCAAGGTAGGAAGTTACTTTTTAATTCTCACTAGTACTTTTGCTTTGCCCACTTTCAAACCATGCTGCAACAACATGGATTTTACTTCCAAATGTGTTGTCATTATTGTTTTAAGAATGTAATGCATGAAGCAAATCCCACATAGATCTACACAGAGGTGTTTGTTTTAGTTTCAGAGATTATTCTTGGAATAATTGGACCTTGGAACAGTCTCAGCACATGGTGCCTTTAGTAGCTGTTCTCCATCAACTTCATGTGTTATGGTTAAAGCTCAGAACTTTGAAGCTCAGCTTGTATAGGAATAGCTTGACAACCTAGGAAATTGCTTTCTTAACATTAAGATTAAGATGAGAAAATTGTTTTCTCTTTGGCCAGTAGCCGTTTAGCTTAGCTTAGCATAAAGAATGGAAAGAGGATGGAAAAAAGCTTGCCTGCCTGTTATGATTTTTTAATTTTATCTGTACAAAACCCAAAGTGTAAAAACATGATGGGCAAGAAAGGAAATTTCCTAAAATGTCAAACTATTCCTTTAAGCCAGCATGGAGAGAGATCCTCGAAGTGCTCAGAAGAAACGGCAGTTTAGAAAGTCTGCAACAGAGAAACATAATGATGTAGATCATGTGATATGACTGAAAGCTTCAGAACAGCTACTTAAAAGACCTTGAGGTGAGAATGTTCTGTCAGTGTTTTCTTTTTGTTTTCTTCTGTTGGCTGTATGTTGTCACCAAAACCTAGCAACACACATCAGAATAGATGGAGGCTTACGAGGACAGACATCAGCACTATAGGTTCAACAAATGAATATGAACAAACTGAGCAGTTTGGGGGTTGCATCCAATGATTTGGAGTCTTTATATTCACTGACTTTCTATACAGGTCTGCACAGGTCACACTTTTTGTTCGCACTTTTCCCCCCCCAAACTTTACCCCACTGCTGAAAATAATTAGTGAAGAAAGCTCAAAGGCATCAAATGCACTACAAGGATTTTATTCAATATATTTCCTTAACACAAGGCAGGCAGTGTCTCCTGCCTGTCGTCCTTTAAGTGAACACAAGATGAATACTTAAAGCCATTACCTCTGAATCTGTTACATCATTTCCCCACTGCAGGGGGGTTATCTTATCTTATATAGCTCGGATGAAGCAATAATCTGAAAAGCAATTCATTTAAAAAGAAAAAAGATGCAAATCGCTGTCTGGAAAATGTTGTCACAAATCTTGTGTGTGCACATTCAGTGACTGTTTTCCTTTCACACCTTTTCTAAACTGCGAATGTCACAAATGAAAAAACTCCTCCCTGTGACGCCTGCCACCTGCTATTGAGGCTCACATATTGATTGTCTTTCTTCACAGTGCCTCGGTGACTATTTTGGGGACTCTGTCAGTGAAGAGAGTGGGGGTGTAATTTATTTTCTTTGATTGATTTTCTTGTGGTTTCCTGTTACTAATAGTGGAGAATGTAAGTGAAGTTGTTCAGATTGTCTATGCATTCTAAATGTAAGACATAATACTGCTAAGACTGGACTGATGTCAATTCCGGTGTGTGCACAAGACATGATCACCAATTCAATGTGTAAATTATAGTTAGAATCTGCACTTAATTTTGAAGTGAAAACTGGATTTGAACCTGCATGGATGTTCCCTTTTTCATTGTTTTTTTGGTGGTAAACCTCATCTTGACTTATAGACAAGAATGACTGAAAAGGATAAAGCTCCTGACTATCACTCCCAGTGTTCATCAGGCTGTGTGTTGGGGGCCCAGCAGGTGAGCACAAGCTACTGGTTAAAGAAAAAGTGGGTTTAATGAATCCAAAACGTGTGCAAGTGTCTCAACATGGTTTTATGTTGTTTTAAAATTGTCATGCTTTTTAAAAAAAACACACCCTTAAAGCATCAGCTTGTGCACCTCAGAGCAGCCGAGGTCGCATTGTCTCCCCGAGGTTCAGTTAATCTGCAGGATGCATGATGTACTGCGATAGCAACAGGTGCATGTGTAGTCTAGCTAGTGAATGCAGTTTGCTGTTCTATCAGCAGGTTATACATTAAAACTAGGAAGCTGCATGATGACCCAGAACAGCTCAACCTGTATTTGGATCAAACTCAAATTCCAAATTGGTTACCTAGATACAACAGCGTGCGGTAGATGACACTTAAATCGCCTGTGAGGCAGACAATATGTCAGGCATGAATTCAAATGTGCTGCTGAATAAAACAAAACATATTTTAATTAGCTCTTTGTTTAAATGGCCGTAGATCCATGCATTACTATTTTGAGATATTTGTGTGCATAAAATGTATGAATTACAGCTGGACTGTGTGTTTGGGTCTAAAATCCTACTGATTAAATGCTTTCCTTATGACCATCAAGTTGGTGTCTTGTCTGAATATTGTGGTCGTGCAGGCTGACAGAGAACACTGTGAACATTTGTTTTCAGATACGTGATGACCGAGCAGAAAGACTCAAGAAGAGCAGTCTCTCATCTCGAGCGAACACAGTGCACAGCCAACTAATTCAAGGACCTACATGTTTTCCTGCACACTATACTGGCATCATTCATTTAACACTATAACCCAAATGTGGCTGTTTGAATGTACCATCTCATATTCTCAAATACAGATGGAGAGAAACTGAGATAGCACATTTCAAACTGGGAATAAATGAAATCAGCATTTGGCACTTTGTCTTGAGCTCAATGCTTTTAGGCTTAAACAGGGGTCGGCAACCTTTAACACAGAAAGAGCCATTTGATCCAGTTTCCACGGAAAAGAAAACACTGGGAGCCGCAAATACTTTTTGACATCTAAAATGAATTTATTTATGAACGCATTTATTAAATAGAAAGAAAAAATATTTTAAAAAACAACAACAACTTCCCTTTCATGCTTCGGGGTTCACCCCAGCTGTACACTTATTAGTGCTTTGACTACCCTTTTGAAGATGGGCTATCATCATATCTAAAATGAAGATAACACTGTATATATTGCTTTTTCTTACCTTTACACTTTGTATAAACAACTAAAGTGTGTTGCTTATGAAATCCACGAAGTGCTACAGAGAAAATTAAATTTTATCTATGTAATGAACACATTTTGAACATTTTGAATTCTTGAAAAAATAATACAATGTCTGAATGTCTCTTTCAAATAAATTAAAAAGCTGAACTTAAATTATCCATGTAGCAAACAAAAGCAAAAAAAATGCAGTGAGCCGTCATCCTTATATCGCCTTTGGGCTTTCAGAGCATGTAGCGGAGCCTTGACCTGAATTTAAAAAATAAATTGGGGAAAAAAGCACTGTGTCACTAAACACAGGTTAATGGGACTTCTGCTCCTGAACCTCTGCGCACAGCGTCTGCACATCGGGGCTGTACGAAGTCACTCTCATCTTTACGCAGGACTGTAAGCTGTCATCTGTGAGGCGTGAGCGGTGTTTGTTTTTAATGTAGTTCATGGTGGAGAATAGCTGCTCACATACATATGTGGATCCGAAGATCGACAGGACTCCAAAGGCATATGTCTTCATGTTCATGTAGGTGTCGGGAAAATACACTTCAATTAAATACTTAGGTTTTTTTTTTTGTAATTTATTTTCCCAAGCCACTCAGAGCCGCAGTATAAGGATGAAAGAGCCGCATGCGGCTCCGGAGCCGCGGGTTGCCGACCCCTGGGCTTAAATCATCAAATACAGATAGTTTGCAGCTATTTTGGGTTTGTGCTCACCCAGTGATGTCATTTATAAAAATGGGAGGCGTTTAGAGGACAAGTCATTCAAAGCATATCGATTCCTTTTCAGAAAAGTTGGAGTTTTTTAAAATACTTTTCAGGGTGGACTTGTTTGGCTTTATTGGGCGCTGACAGGAAATAAGCAGCTAGATAGAGAAAGAGGAAGGATGTCACGTAACAGAGTTTGTTTTATCTACATGGAAGACGATGTTAATATCCATTCTCATTATTAACTTTATTTATAGAAATATCTTGTTAGTGTTCTGCTCATAAGAACTGACATCTTCAAAAATGTGAAAGAACCACAAGTAAAATCAAGTGCATAGAAAAAACAGGAGGAACATTTGACGGACATTATGACACAAAGTAGCAGTAAAACATCTCTGAAAATGAGCTTTGCTGTCAGTTTGTTGCAGGAAACACTGTGTCCCCAGATTTGTCAGTTGTTCTACAGTTGATGTCTTACAAGTTGAACATGTTTGCTGATTGATGTTTTATAATCATTAAAACATGTAATCAATAATTGTCACCCAGGTGTGACTCGTTAGTCACCTTTAGTTTAAGACTTTTGCATAACATTAACATAATGTACAATAAGATGAGGTGCCACTTCTCCACTGCACGTTTACCTTAAGTAATAGACCTACTTCATTTCCTCAGTATCACCTGAATGATTCTGGAAAATACACGGTCACAACCTGACACACAAACCCACCATCTTCTGCCTCACTATAGCTGCACATTCAGACACAGACAACTCAAATGGTGATGTTTTTCAGCAAGACCCAAACTCCTCGATCCACTTTTCATACTTCTCCAGGTCGGCTGCAGACACAGATTTCGACACCTTCTTTAGAGCCGATTCAAAGTCCTCCATGGTGGTGGGCATGTGCATCTCATCCCTGGAAATGTTGCGGATCTCCTCTGGTGTGAGGCCTTCGATTCTTCGCCTCATGGCCATCAGAGAGGCGTCCCTGCAGCACCACACAACCACAGCTTCAGTTTAACAGCTTCAGGTGAGATTTCCATAGAGGTTTGTGAACTACCAATGAAGTCATTTACATCAATTACTCAAATTTCTATGTACAAAATACAATGATGTACTGAGCTGGCACATATCTTTAACTGGTAACTGTAAAAGTCTGTAAGACACAAACCTTACTGTATTTTATCTACTGTAATCACAATCAGAATCAGCTTTATGGGCCATGTATGTGTACACATACAATGAATGTGACTCCTGTTTTAAGTTGCTCTGTAACAGCTGAACGAAACAGTGACACAGATCATATTGTGTCCATATACAAGTTTCATCTCTGTTTCAAATAGAAACTATTGTCAAGATGAGCATTGGTGTGAGGGATGGAAAGCAGCAGAGGTGGCTGACCTGCACACGTTGGTGATGTCAGCTCCTGAGTAACCCTCCGACTGCTCTGCGATCCTGTCCAAGTCCACATCGCTGGCCAGCTCCAGCTCCTTCAAGTTGATCCTGAGCAGCTCCACTCGCCCTTTGGCTGCAAACGTAAATGCAACAGTGAGTACAGCAGCCTACAGTAGCCAATGCATATAAACAGTGGCAAAGAAAAAAGTGTAGTGTGGCTCTTCAATAAATATTCACAGTGCTGGTGGGAAAAGTAAGGGAGTCGCACATAAAGGGCCCCACTCAAGGTCAAAACTGTGAAACACAAGCAGCTGCTCTGGGGTCCCTGAAAGTTCACCACCTGACATTTAGTTTGTGGTAATAACATTAAACGCAAATTTTGTTTGAAGATATTCACCATTAAAACACATTAACTGACATGATGGGCGTCTTATGGTCCTGCATTATACTGTGCTCTTGAGGTCCCTGTCAAAATGTAGTTTTAAGACTTATTATATGCTTGGTTTCCTCCCACAGTCCAAACACAGAGTAGGTTTGATAAACAGGTGACACTAAACTGGTGAATGTTTGCCTGTGTGAGCCCTGTGACTGACCGCTGATCCGTCCAGGGCGTACTCCTGAATAAACCTTGAACCAGGCTCTATTCCAGTTTAGAATTACTCATTGTTTCCTGGTGTCAAAGACAAACTATAATGAAGCAGCGTGTGTGTTCCAGTGTGCACTGTGGTTGAAGGTGATGGGGTACAGAATTCATGGAATGTAAGGGCCCCCAGGCCTCAGTGGCAGGTTAATCCAGAGTGACCCCACATCATGCAGTTAATGAGGCAGCAATTCATGTGAACTCTTTCTGTCTGTGCCTTTTTACTTGGTCCATCATGTTTTCTAGTTTAAGTAAAAGCTCACAGGAAACTTTCAATGAGTCAAATGTTTGATGGGATGTATTGAGACTGCACTGCCAAGCAACAAAGAAATGACTGTACTTGAAGGCAGAGGGATGTAGATCCTCTTCTCCAGCCGTCTTCTCAGAGCCTCGTCGATGTCCCATGGGAAGTTGGTGGCAGCCAGCACCATCACCATCTTGGATGGGTCATCGTTTTCTGATGCTCCACCAACACCTTCACAATAATGACAGAGCAATCACAAAAATGAGCACTTCAATCTGTTTCTTTTTCCAGTTAACAGTTTAAATATACTAATGAATAAAATAATATATAATGTTGGCTTGTTTCAACAAATTTAGACCGAGCGGCAACCTCTGGCGCTGAAAAATGAAGCCAATGCGGAAGTGCAAAAAAGCTGCAGTTCCTCGAATAACCACTAGAGCAGGCCGCAGAGGGGAGTCAATTACATTTGAGCCCCATGTTAAAATGTCCGATTTTACGACAGAAAAAAACATATTTACAGCCTGGTTCAAAACATGGCTCTAGTCTCATAAGCTGTTTTTCTACTCCATGACAACTCTTTTTTTTATAAGGCGTTGGTTTAAAATATACAGCATACATCATTATGCACAATTCATAGCTGTCAATCTAACTAGCCACTGACGGTCTAAAGGGCGTCACCCCGGCTAATTCTAGTCACTGAGTTTGGGAAAGAGATCGTCGTGGGGTTAGCCGGCTAGCAACGATATTTAGCATTTAACCTAGCTGGTTAGCCGTAGCTAGTTTGATGATTTCGAATAAAGCGTCTTTTTTCAGCCAATAGCGTTCATTCAGCCGGCCCATAGGACCCGCCTCAGCTCCGCCCTCGCTCCACCTCTTTGTCCATATTTGGAGTAACTGGAGGTAGGCTACCAAGATGGCTGCGCACTACGATTTGCTTCATTTTTGCTCTTCAGAAACCTATGGGTGACGTCACGGACACTACGTCTATATTTTATACAGTCTATGATTTAGACTGACAGAATGGTTCAAGAGAGAAAAATGTTTCTAACAGCAAACATAAGACTTTGTAAATATAATTTTAATGGTGTTGTTGTCAGTGCACAAGAACGTCTCATAAACATCATACCATCCATCTGCACCAGCAGCTCTGCCTTAACTCTCCGGCTGGCCTCGTGCTCCTCTGACGTCCCTCTGCGACTGCACATGGAGTCAATTTCATCGATGAAGATGGTAGTGGGAGCGTAAAAACGTGCCTGTACAAGAGCACATGTAATGGCTGAATGCAAGAGAAACCTCATCTCATTCGTTCTTCTCAACTGTCAATATACAAATATGTGATACTTATTTTTCAAAGAAAAAAAGTGAAACAGAAGGTGATAACAGATGCCTAATTCAGATTAGGTCTGTGCAATTAATTCATTCACCAAAACGTGATGATTTTATGTGGTGTTCCAGATGCAAGCTGATAATTTAAAGTTTCAATGAATACAATCTAATACACAGTTAGTGAGAGGCTTTTCCAAATGTTCTAGAACTTGCACAGGAACCTTAGTTATTATCTGCAATCACATATCTAAAGTCTTACCATTTCAAAAAGAAGGCGAACTAGCTTCTCAGACTCCCCTCTGTACTTGGAGGTGAGTGTAGAGGAGGAGACATTGAAGAATGTTGTTCTGCACTCGGTAGCAACTGCTTTGGCCAAAAGTGTTTTTCCTGTACCTGGAGGTCCCACCATAAGAACTCCCTGAAGTAAGAAAAAAAAACCTTTCTGTGCACTGATATTAGCAAGACATTTTACAAAACAAACAAAATGAAAATCTCTTTAACTCAGCACCTTCCATGGTCTTCTTATGCCTTTGAAAAAAGCTGGCATCCACATTGGCAACACAACCGCTTCTTTCAGGAGTTTTTTTGCATCTTCCAAGTCTGCAATGTTGTCCCTAAAGAAACAGGATGCACAGATTGCACAGGTCACAGGAAGACCGGTAATCATGCCCAGAAAGTTCCTTGATAAACTGCACACTACCTGCAATTTATGGTGAGTAAGAGTCTGCGCCTTGAAATGTGTGTTTCTACCATAATGGTATGTTTGTCCGGTGTTGTTCATTTTAGCTATACTTAGAAAGGATGGTGAAATCAAAACAGCTATTCAAACAGCAGTCCTCTCTGTATCACAGTGGACAATATAAGGCTGAATGAGCTATAAGATGAAATATCCAACTACACTGTCTGACTGAATTCAAATTGTGATAATCTTCTATAAAATGAAATCCTGACATGAATCTGTGGCCAATTTGTGTATCTAATATTACTAAATCATTTTTAAATTGAGTCATGCCATTCAAAAGTTGTGTTATATGTACAGTTGTCACGTATAGAGGTGTCAAGCTACAGAAATAACGACAAGCTGCCAGTAAATCACATGTGATAAAGTCTTAAGACAGCTGCAAACTGTCTTCGCTGGAAACACTTATAATCAGCATCAACGTTACCGTGAGGTTTCCCTCTATTGGTCAAATTATCTTGCTTCTACCAAACTGCTTGCTCAAGTCAGAAAATAACATGTTGCGACCAGCTAAAGCTTGTAAAAGCTGAACAAAAACCAATGAACACGTACCATTTAACATTTGGATTCTGAGATATAATGTCTCTCTCCAGAGCTTCCACAAGGTCTTTGTCATATCCCGTCCCGTCAAACTTTTTCACTTCTTTCTCCTGGACATCGGCTTTGTTCTGGAGGGCAAACACAAAACTATTATTACTTACTACTCTTCCCTGTTCCCTGAGTGTAACCAACTTAGTCTGGCTTCTCCCAGGCAGAAAACTGGAATTACTGGCTCGGCTGTGTGGATACTGTTTGATCAACAATGCAAATAGTTATGTCTGAATGTGCACTCTAACTCACAAAAATATCACACTTGTTTTTGCTACAAGCTGAAGTAAAAGATCTTTGACTTTTTCTGGCTTATTTCAATTACAAATACACTGTGTCGGTGAGCACTTTAAAGATAATCCATCCACCTGACAGGTGTGCCATAACAAGATGCTGATCAAACAGCATGATGATGGCAGGAGCTGGAACACACTGTCGTACATTTTGAACCAGAGTATCTCTCAGCTCAGTGGGTGACATTACTGGTAGTATGCAGTGCATGTTAAAACCGGGGTGTTTTCAGCTTCTAGACTGTGCATTATAATGCTGCAACATGACGTGAGGGCAGCGGAAGAATGGCACACCACTGGGCCCCAGGCTGCCATCACAGTCATCTCTTATCCATTCAAATTACATCAATAAAATGCACCTGAGTTATGAAGGAGAAGGCAGTGCGTTAAACATGTTGTTCACCTTATCGTCCTTTGCTTTGCCAGAGGCCTCCTTCACCTCTTTTGATTCCTTCTTGTCTTTGCCTTTGGAGGGTTTGCTTCTGTCCCCGTTGGCCCCACGAGGCGAGTGCCTCTGATGGGCCCTCACAGCCACGCTCAGGCGGTTATTGGGTGGTTTGCTGTCTTTATAGGGGTTGGAAGGCCGTCTGATGGGACAAGGAGAATGTCTGTGAAAGGAGAGGAGGAACTATTAACAACAACCATCAGCCTTTCCAGCCATGCCTTTTTATCATTACAAACAATTATATGACTCATAATCTCTGTTTAATTGTGGATTTATTCATGTCAGAAGACCAAAAAGTAATGAATTTGGATTTGGACTGGACTTATACAACCCTGATTTCAAGAAAGTTGGGAACTGTCTAAAATGTCAATAAAAACAAAATGTAATGATTCGCAAATTCAACCTATATTTAGTTGAATGCAGTATAGAGACAAGATATTTAATGTTCAAACAGACTTTGGCTTATTGTAAATTTCCACTCATTTTCAATTGAATGCCGCCAACATGTTCCCAAACATTTCAGAAACAGGCATGTTTACAAATGAGTAACATAACTTTGTCTTTTAATAGCAGTCATGGAAATGAAGTGTTGGTTTTCAGCCTTGCCCCTTACGTGCAGAGACTTCTCTGGATTCTAAATGGTGAAAGCCCTAAATTCCTTGCAAATCTGCACAGAGAAATGTTCTTAACATGTTGGACTATTTGCCCACACACATCTTCACGAAGTGTTGAATCTCTCTCCATCCTCGCTTGTGAACACCTGAGTCTTTCCAGGATGAACTTTTCATACTCAATCATGATCCTATCACCTGTTACCAATAAACCTCTTTACCTGTGGACTGATCCAAACAGGTGTTTATGGATCAGTTCACAACCTTCACAGTCTTTGGTTGCTCCTGTCCCAACTTGTTTATCATGTTGCTGCCATCATGCTTTGTGCTGTTTTCAGCTGAGCAAGTTGTCGCAATCTGTTTAATTTACATTTTAAACACCGTCCCAACTTTTTTGAACTTGGTCTTATATGTGAAAATGTTCATCGAGTGCATTAATGCAACCAGACTGACAGGTCACACACGCACCAAATTAGAGAAGCACATGAGCAAACATGCATCTTTGCTTGGAGTGGAGTTTGACTTGGGTGAACTTGGATATGAATTTTGCCCCTGCAGATGATCTTGCAGATGGCTTTCATCTGTATTTGGGCAGTTGACTGTATCATATAAATGGAGGTTGACTGATTTATCAGTCTGGTCAAATAAATCTACACAGAGAGGACACTGTACAAACTCCACCAGTTACACAGGATCACCATTTTGCATTGAGGCTCCACAGACAAAGTCAAGGTAATGTAACTGTATGCAATAACTGCTGGCAATATCAAACAGACCACCAAAGCAAGAGGCAGTGTGAGGTTTACAGGCCACCTTTCTGGAGGGCAGAGCAGTAACAAACAGGCTCACATTAAGGTCTCAAGTTTCCTAATCTTAATCATATGACTACATCAGGGGGTATTGTTCGCAGACAAACAGCTTATACACACAAATTTGTGCACTGCAAAGGTGAATGTAGAAGTACCTCTACAGTGTCACAACAGTATCAAAATTGGTATAAAAGTAAGCGAAAATTTACTGAAGCAATGAATGAGAAAGTTGCAAATATAAAGTTTAATGTAAATAACTGCCATACCTCGGTTCCATGTGCACAGGCCTAACTTCACAGTCATCAAAGTTACTGGGTTTAGCAGGTGTCGTGTCCAGCTGAAAGTTCTCCAGTGTCGACATTATTTCCTGAACTTGTCGATTCTCTTCACTGATTTCCTGCCACAACTGAGACACAAACGGATAAACATCAGAAAAACCAGGACTCTTTTGTGATATGATCTGAGAAGTTTTCTCTGATACGTTTTTAACGCCATATTTACCTGCTGCCATCTCTGCTGAAAACTGCTGTCCCGCACGGTGTACACATGCTTCTTGATTTGTTCTAGCAATCCATGATAGAGAACACTGGCTGAGCTATAGTTTCCCAGCAAGGCGTATTCACGGGCCAGCTTCACGTTCTCACTGATCTCTCGTAGACTCATGGCGCTGTGGAAACAAAGACCAGCAAGTTAGCACACAGAGGTTTACCTATCAGAGGGTGTTTTACATGGACGGCTCAGTAAAGCAGGACCTTATTCCAAATAGCCTGAATTGACAAAGAATAACAAACTGAGGCGGGATGGTGCTGCTTTATAAACCCAAGGTAGAGCTAATGTGGTCAGGCTTTGTCCTGATCACTTACATTCAGAAAGGAGGCTGTTGGATGCCAGCATGGACAGGAGTTCACAATGACCAATGACATTTTAAAAGTTGAGGTGGGCAATTGAGAAAAAAAAACCCAAATCCTTTATGTATGATTTTCTTCTTCTTTTCTTATCGTTATATTTCTTGTCTCACCATTCTCATGCAATCAAAGTTTATTCATCACTATAAACCATATATCAGATCAGCACCAGCAGATGACTATATTCTAGGTTTCGTACTAGTAGAGAAAGAGTCAGATTGGGTGCATTCATAATTTTCCTGTGTTGCTTCCAAAAAAAGTGGTTTATCATGAATGAAAATCAATCAATTTAGTTGAATGGTCCAGTCTGATGTGACAAGATGCAGACTAAAAGAATCTATTCTAATGTTGGCAAATCATTTTAAGTGAACACACTTTTTAAGAAAATGTATGTATATTATGCATATTTCAAATTTCACTATGAGAAACAAACCAAAAAAAATCTGAATACTTAATTAGTGACTTTTTAACTACTCTCCTGTTGTTGCCAGTCAGAAAGACATAGTGTCATATGAATTGCATTTCATGTGATTTAGGTACAGTGTTTACAAGACATGTATGTTGTTTTAAGGCATCTGTGTACATCCGGTGAAACATCAACTAACAGGGTGGACACTGTTCTTCAGGTTCGTGCTCCGTGGATTAGCCGGAGCCTCGCCCAACTCAGAGCCAACTGTTTGTGGCAAAATGCGACACAGTAGTCCACACGTACAATATGATAGTGTTCATGTGAAGTTAGAGGAAAACAGAACAGCTGTCAGACTAAATAACTATTCACTGCACGTTACACGGTTGACTTTACTCCCGACATCCTTCACTTTGAATTTCAAGCCGGGTGGTTGTTTCCCCCGCTCTCGTGCAGACAGAAACTATAAAAACATAATCTTTACAACACTCGACATATCTATACACATCTATTTGGATTCATATTAGGCAGAATTCTTACACAAAATTAGTTTGAAATGGGCTCATACTCAACTTTTTAGCCGCAGAGTCCTCGCTGTGGCTCTTATGACGAGTTCCGCTGTGGCGTTTCAAAGCCGGCAGTACCGGCTGCGGACCGCGGGGGGGCGGAGTTTCACTGTCCAGCCCTGCACACATCCACTACGTCACCGTGCTCCCTTCTAGTTACATGGGAATTTCTGATGCTCGTCAATGTCACCTTTAACTTGCTGCATTTAGGACGTCCTCGAACTGTAAGATTAGCGTTAGTTCTTTTTAACGTCATTGTCATGTAAGAAACGAAATAGTAAATCTGAAATTACGTGAGACAAAAAAAGTAAAGTCCCTCTCTCTGTGGCCATTTGGAATCTTACTGGTATCAAATGGCAACATCGGGTAAGTTGAATTTTAACTTTGGATAATGTTAATCATTTATAAATCTAAAACGTATTTATGTAATTCATGATGAGACTATACAGAGATCTATGATTTGTCAGAAAATCTCTGATTTATACTCTGTCATCTATCATTTTAAGAATGTGTCTGTGTCTTTTAACAGTACTTTTATATAGCAGTATTTGATTTTAATATCAATTTTGTATGAATGTTAAATTAAGTTCTTTAATCCGTAAATTAATTAATTTTCTGAATTAGCTTAAAAAAATGGCATGCCTGTCTGACTTTTTCTGTGAAATGTAGGCTACCATGTAAAACAATATATTTTGATATCGCAATGTTAAAGCACATAAATGTTGCTTGACAATTTTATCCATGTCCCCCAATCCTGGATGCTACATTTACTATTTTCTCTCCATGGACGCTTCATTTGCGGAGTTAATGAGCTTCTGCACTTTCATCAATGAGGGAAAAGTTTGGAAAAACCTGCCAACTGTTACAACACGCTGAAGCAGAGTGTTGTAAAGTTTGAACGATCTTGTTTCTCCCTCAGTTTCACTCTCTCCTGTAATGTTAGACCACTAGTATGTAAAGTCAAAAGTGCTGGAGAATGGAATTTTGGGAAGGATGCCTCTGTAATGTAGATAGGAGCAACATGGGAAGTGATTAAATGTCATTCTATTTTGGCACTTTCCAACCTTGCCAGAATTTTATACCAGGGGTACATTATGATACATTTTAACATATCATAAATGCTTTAAGATGTAATATGAAATTAAACACCAATGTTTGACACTACATAGAAGCTTAGCTTAAAGCTGTGTATGGGCAACACAGGTCAGTGTGATTTATTGAAAGGCATTTTTCCCAAAATGTTGAAATGTTGTTCAACAATGTGAAATGTTTAGATAAGTGAATAAAAAAAGCAAATATATAATTATATTCTTGGTTTGACATTTTCTTACATTACATGAACATGATATGGTTAACTGTGGATTTAACATAATTATATTAACAAATTCTGCGACAAAAATTTTTTTCCTTCTTCAAAGGGAACACAGTGTTGATTGGGGAGTCCCACAGAGTGATGGTGGCATATGGGGCCATTCTAGCATTTAAGAGGAATTTCTAAAGAAACGGAAGCATATTAGAGATTAGAGAAAGTGAACACTGACACACTGAGCTGGAGACAATACAGTGATAGTCAACTGTCGTTTGGACTTTCTTACATCAGGGATCTGGCAGCACTAACTCTTGTGCTGAGAATGTGTTGAAATTGGTGATTTGTCGGATGGGTTTGTGCATGTGGTAAACTGAGTCAAAGCAAGACCTCTGGCATCAACATCTGGAAAGGGTCACTCTCAAAACGTTCTCCCTCACCCAACAAAGATGAGGAGATATTTCATTTCTCCTTAGCCTCCAGTGGTAATTTTGGGAAAGGATGTGAGTTTGCGGCAGCAAGAGAAACTAATTGAACTGCCACGAGGCCGCCCTTTGAACGAAGCTATGCTGGTCTCGCTTTGAAATGTTTGCACTTCAGTGAGCAGGCGCATATTTTAGGAAGCTCTTAAATCTATTGATATTTCAAGATTCAACTCTAGTCGCTTTATAAATGAACATTTTTCCCAATAATACAATTAAATTGATAATATAGGTCTTTGTTTCTCTAACATCTCCCAGCATCACAGAGAAGAGGTCCAATTTCAGGCCTAAGTTCACATTTGAACACATTATTTGAACTTCTCTCCAAAATGTGGATACAATATGACAATACCAAAATAAACGAACAGATGATTCAGATTCCGTATAACAAAACCGACATTCACTGGATTCTCTAATACCCCATACATTTAGAATTTTCTTGTAGCCAAAAAGTTATAAATTATTTTTAGTTGAAAGTATCTTGCAAAACTGTCTACTGTTGTTTTATAAATCAGACCAAAAACTAATTTCCATGGTCTGGGGCAGTCAAAAATATCCTCCCATTTTTCAAAAGTACCATACGGCATATTTTCTATAGAGTGGTAAGTTAAATAAAAAATTTTTTTTAATTCAATTAATTTAATTCAATAATTTAAAAATTAAAACGGGAAAGTAATGGTCCCTTAACAAAATCAAAAAATGTCTGATACACTTCTATTGGTATTCCATCTAATCCTGGGGTTTTACCTGCTTTGAAGGACATTATAGCAGATTGGAGCTCCTCCTCTGCAATCAAGCCTTCACAAGACTCTTTTTGGGCATCTGTAAGTTTTTTTTCATAATTTTCTGGGAAAAATGCCCTATAAATTTCATTTTCTATTTGCTTAGTTTGAGGATTTGAGGAGAATATATTTGTAAAATATTTTTATCCTCTTTTAAAATATCTGTCTTGTTTTCTATCAACTCTCCAATATTGGAAACAAGATTTATAATATTCTTTTTTTTTATAAAGTTTCTATGTTGGAGTCTAAAGAATAACTTTGTACATTTATCCCCCTTTTCCATCCATTCTGCTCTTTTTTGGTAGTAGCTATTAAGGAACCTTTCCTCAATAAAACTATCGATTTCCTTCTGTTTATTTTCCAAATCATTTAACAGGTTATTTGTTGCATCAGTAGAGCGTTCTATCTGTAAAGTCAGTCTTTGTATTTCATTTATCAGGGTTTGTTCTTTTAATTTTATTTGTATTTTTCCAAGATGAGTAAGTAATCACGTGTCCCCTAAAAGAACATTTAAACGCTTCCAAAACTACCAAAGGATTAGCCGTGCCCACATTTACTTTGAAAAATTCTTGGATAAACTTTTCAGTTTTACCAACAAATTCCTCATCTTGAAGTAAAGACTGGTTACATTTCCAATATCCTGGTCCACGCTTACTCTCCTTGAAAGAGATATTTAATGAAATAAGTTGATGGTCTGACTTTAATTTATCCTCAATTAAAACACTTGTCACTGAGGGGATGAAAGAAAATGAAACTAAAAAATAATCTATCCTTCTTGCCTGGTTCTGTCTTCTCCATGTGTATCTATACAAATTTGGGTTCCTGAAATGCCAGATATCCACTAAGTCTAGGGTGTCCATTAAATTTTGGATCTTTGAAAGTGCATGTGGATTGTAGTTTATTCTTGAGTTTCCTTTTAAGATAAGATAAGATAAGATAAGATAAGATAAGCCTTTATTCGTCCCACAGTGGGGAAATTCACATGTTACAGCAGCACAGGGGATAGCAGCAGTTAAATATTAAGAACAAATAACAGTCTAAGAAAAAGGAGATATAGACAAGTTCGCATTACTTATTTACACTTTTGAGTATGGATATGAAATATAAAATCTGAAGTATAAAAATATATGACCAGTATAAAATATATGACCAGTAAAAATACACAATGGGCCTAAACTGAGGTAGGAAATGACAGCTTAAATACAGAATATTAAATATTAAGTACTAAATACAGAATATTGCACATTGACTTGGTCAAGTATTGCACAGTGAGTGGAAGTTACATAAAGAACAAGTATTGCACAAGTGTACTGAGTGTACTGAAGAACAGTATATGGTCCATGGTCTATTGGGAGCAGTGCTGGTTATACAGTCTAACAGCTGCAGGAAGGAAAGACCTGCAATATCGCTCCTTCACACACTTTGGGTGAAGCATGACTCCATTTAAAGCAGTATTGAAGTCTCCTAGCATAATGATTCTTCTATCTGTATCTTGTAACCGATTTCCTAATTCCTCAAAAAAATTTGGTTCATCTCTATTTGTCCCATATACAGGTTTCTCTTTACTCTCAGTATCAAAAGCCTGCTGTACTCAGTGAAGTGGTCCAACACACACGCGACTGATATTTAACACGCTGCTGCTCGTTTACAGGGAAGGTGACCATATTGTCACTTAGTCACGAGCACACGCTTGATGCTGCTGTGTCATTACTTTTGTCTTCATTGGTTGACCAGTCAGCAGCAGCTAGATAAAAATGGAGCCTCCCCGTCGGGGAATCGAACCCCGGTCTTCCGCGTGACAGGCGGAGATACTGTCCACTATACTAACGAGGATTGCTGCCTGGCTTTGGCCGATGCTGAGTAGTGATGATGGCTTTCAGGAAGCGGAAGGACTCCAGTGTGGACTGGGGAGCCAGTAGAATTTGAAGGAGCAGGCTCTACCTGTGCACAGATTGTTCTTCTATAGATCCCTTCACTGTGGTTGTTGTGTTCAGTCAGAGAAGTGACTTATCGGCAGAGTTCTGTCTGTTATGAAAAGCTTCACACCATTCAAGAATTTCTTTCATGATTAATTATCTTCTTTCTTCCCATTGAACATTTCTAACGCCTCTTTAAATCATAGTGAATGAGATGTGAACATTTGACAGATAATCTTCAACAATGCAGAATCTATTTTGTAAACACAACAATATAACTGCTGAGCAAGATGCTAATGTAAACAACCTGTTAGCATGAGAGCAACAGAGTAGCTAATAGCCTAATGGGAACGCCGGAGAAATAAACCAACAAATATTCATTTCTACCGTACTTCTAATTATAAACTTCCTCAAATAATAACATGCAATATTAACATTAAATTGTACATACCGACGATGCAACCACGAACATAAGATGTGTGCAGGTGCTGACATGAACAGATGAACGATAAACAAACCACTAACTCCGTACTGTTTGTTGCCACTTCCTGAATAAAGTTTTTGTACAAATTGACAGTTATTTGTAGCTGTGCCAAAGAAGCCAGTAGGTGTCAGTGTTGCTTTGCAGATGTCTTCATATACACAATATGAACAATATACATTAATGAACTTTTAGATATTTTTAATCTAAATGAAAAACATATTATATAAACATTAAAAATGTATGAACTTATGTCTTTGTGATTTTAAACAGAGCCTACAAATGAACAGTCTACAGAAAGCAGAAAAAGGAAATACTGTAAATTTTTATTTGATGCGGCAAAATTTGTACAGATAAGCTTTTTCCAGACACTGTCACAAATTTGATTCATCCTCACCGACACCTGCTGGAGCTGTTAACTTCTCATTCATTGTTGTCATACATTACATCCAGTACATCCATCTTACTGTCTTGCACTCAGACTGTCAAAACAAGGAGAGAAGTTTACCACATAATATTATGGGGGGAAAACATCATAATATTTATGGGGGAATGCAGGATGGTGGCATCTCAAGTATGAAACATGTTTTTTCTCTCTTGTCTGGTAAAGAGTGGAAGAAACCATTTTACATTGGTTTTAATACATTTTGAAGTACTGTCCTGAAACATGGCAGATCTAGCTGTAAACACAACTACAGTGGTCAAAATTAGGTAGTTAACTTAAAAAAAAACAATTAAAAAAAATCATTAAATAGCTAAGGTGAAACATTGCTATTATCACTACGGTCACCTCCTTTACTCAAAATAACATGATTGCAAAATATTTACATAGTATCAGGTCAGTCAGCACAGCATAAAAATGCTATCTAGTCTATTTAATGTATTGCTACTTATGTACTCATCTATAGCTGCACATGCATAAAAACATTTTTTTAAGGTTTGCAAATGCACAAGGTATAAATGCTAACACAGTCAACAGCTCTGCATGTTGTCACAGTATGAACTTCATTAAAATTGTCAATGTCATATGACATGGCAAATTAAAGCTTAAATAGTTTCAAACCAAATTCATGTGGCAGTGATGGCAAATTAACAATCAGTTTATAACAGAGGATATGCTCCAGAAACTAGCAGGAAAAAATACAAATGTTCCGGCAGTACTAAGAAAATGCAGGAAATAGAAGTAGCTGGGAGTCCCATTCTAAAGGCATGACTCCTGTGATGTGGATGGGTACCACTTGTTCATATCAGATACTAACATTATAGTTGAAATGATCTTGAGCAGTGACGTCACACTCATAATTACACACACTGCTTCCCAGAGAGCACAGAGGAGGAAGGACTGGACAGTGAGTGAACCTGAGGTAGCAAAGCCAAATCAAATACTTTGGAATTGATAACGTAAGGGAAAAAAAATGCCTTGACGCTTTAGTGCATTTCTCCTTTAACCACCAAAATTATTTTACACTCTCAAGTCAAAACTAGATACTTATCTATACACAATAAAATGATGAGGACAAAACTTTTCTAATTCATCTCTCTGACAACATCCTGGGTCCTGAGAAAGAATGTGATTCCTAGCTCCACTGTACAGGTCATTTAAAAAGAATTTTTAATCCACCCTTCACAATATTCACAAGCATTATACCCATAGTATGAAGGTGTGCTTACAAAATTATTCATAATAGCCAAGCTGATATTTCAACATTTCAAATATGGAAGCAAAGAGCAAAACTTTACCAAAAATTATGCAAGTGGTGAGTTATTCTTGAAGTATAAAAACAAATATGTATATACAAAAATATACATCTTAACAAGACATTCCTTGCAGAGGCGTTTTCTTCCCACCCATTTTGTAAACTTTTAAAATTACATATTTGAGTATTTTCTATTTTAAAAAGGCAATTCTTCAAACAATCCATAAAGACAACGACTGTCTTTTTTTCTTCCATCAAAAAATTCAAAGTACTGTAGCACCTTCAGTCCATAATCAAGATTTAAAAAAAGATTTTAAAAAGACAAATCAGTCAGTCAATCCATTCATATTTGGGGTTTTTTGTGAGCCTTCAGAGCCATTATATTGGGTCAAGAAGGGCCTCAGCTCGGGAGTGTCCAGTGTTGGGTTCCTCAGTAGACACGGGGAATGATCCGGTAGCGAACAGTTCGGGTGTACTCGTCCCACGCCGAGCCGTACTTTCTCCTGCACTCGCTCATGTCGCGGGAATCTCGGTGTACAAGCAGGATGATGAAGTAGATCATGTAGTACCACGGCAGGATGTGGCTAAATCCTGCAGATGTGAGTGGTAAAAGAGCAAGGAAGACAAAGAACAGAAAAAATAGTTGGTAGAAAATAATGTCATCTGCTCTAATCTTTTCACACCATGTTAATACAGAGGCAAACAGGCATCTCCAAGAAAGTCAATCCAGATAAACCAAAGGCTATGATGAATGTGTCTGTAGCCAATTAAAAGCATCTCAGATTAGAGCTCACATGGGAGCTCACAGACAGGAGTCCAAGTTTGCCGTGTCTTTGTGAGATGCACAGAAGGTTATCAGGTTGTATCGAACCAAATGCTACACAAGTTTCTGCCCGTCCTGCAAATACAACAATAAGACATCTCACCGCAGGGTAGGGACCAGGCCAGAGCCATGATAAGGTCTCCCAGATAGTTAGGGTGGCGGACCACTCCCCACCAGCCAGACACTAACAGACTCTTCCCTGTAGCTGTGGGGATCGTCCTCAAATCTGGAGAGAACAGAAAAAAAAGAGAGGTTATCAATGAGAAAAACAAATGAACAAAGAAAAAGAAACTTCTGATGCTAAACCTTGTTTTGGCACCAAAATGTATGGAAATGATTTAGAGTACTTTTCATTTTAAGTTTAATTTATTGACAAATCATCCTGTTAATTGAAACATGATAAATGTTACGTTCTCTCAGTCTATTTACAACATTATACATAGACGGGTTTCCAGCAGCAATTTGTCTGAAAAACAACTAAATCAGGCCCAAATATAATAACTGCAAGTTTCTGTAGATATATACAGGCGATGTGAAAGGTTTCCAAATGCACATAATGACTTCAAATATGGAGACGATGGTATGGATAAAGAGATAAACATAGTGTATGTGGTTTCCACCATTACTGACAACTCAGTCACAGACACACTGTAACTCTGGTGTGGAGATAACGGGAGAGCTCAGTGAGTCTTTTGGCTGTTTCAGATCAGTGATTTCTCTCCAAGGTCAATAAAGAAACATGTAGGAGAAAAAAAGTCATCTTATTACATAATCATGACACAAATAGCCTTGTGCCAACAGAAGAACTTACGAGATAGTTTTGGGTCTGATGGGTTCCTCCTGAAGGCGTTCTTCTCAGAGTTCGATTTTCTGAAGATGTAGAAGCCAACAACTGAAAGACAGAGAGACCAACAGAAAACCTCAGTCCCACCTTTACAAAACTGAAATATTAATCACATCTATTTGGGAATAATCAATTTGTTTTTATTCAAATTTCTCTTTGACATGACCTCAACATCAAGTTAAACTCACTATATAGATACAACTATGTAATCAAACAATCCAAATCCTCCATCAAGATGATCAGTGACTTCAGGTTAATGCTCTGCTCCTACTTACGTTTGAGTGTGACGATGGCAGCGAGGGCAGGGAGGCTCAGGGGGTTGGGGTGACTGACCAGGTAATAGGCCTGCAGAGTGTAAGTAAAGGGAACCCACACCAGATCACCAAACGCCAACATGAAGCCAAAACCATCGTGCATCAAGTCCATTGTGGTCAGGATGGCCTCCTGGGGAAACAAAAACATACATGTGGTCTGCACTGATTTTTTTTTTTTTAATGAAGTAAGATGGGTTTAAAAGTCGTTTGACTGTCCTTGAATGTCACTGTTTTTTTTAATCATCATTGTATTTAATCAAACCCCCCTATACGGATATATATATATATTTTTTTTAAATGCCCATGTTGTAGCACATTTTAATCTCATGCTCTAAGCGCACCTCATTCCAGAGGCCGTCCACCACGTAGAGAAGCTGGAAGAGGTTCACAAGGATCATGGAGTAAGATGGAGCATCCAGACCCTGCTTCTTCATCTCAGCCAGCGCCATCGCAAAGTTGATCAAACACTGAACAATGAGAGACAGATGAATTCATTATGAATGTTTCTAATCATCCAGAACGCTGTGTAGCCACTTGTGAAGATATCTGCCTGATCGTGTAAAATATTTCACTTTGACAACAGCACAAAATTCACTGATCATCTAAAAATCTCCAAACACAGGGACATATGTTCAAAAGCTGTAGTTCTTTAATGTTATAAAATCTAAGCTGGGGTCTGTACTAACTTCTTAGCCACAAGCAAAAACAAAGTGTTCCTTGAGTTCATGCCATGAGTTTAAAGACAAGTTCCACACATGGCCACCAGAGAGTGCAATGTGTGTAGAAAATGACAGGCCCCATTGAAACAAATCAAGTAGCACTTCAGTACACAGGCACATTTGTGAAATCAAGACACTCTCTTATCTTACAATGACTGCAAGTCTGACACATGGATCTGGCTCTAACAATGCACAGGTCTGTTTTGCTAACTTTCAGTGCTCATTAAATGTATTTTTGAGACAAAGGTTTGCTTTGGTTTCCCATAACAACTCACCCAGCCAATCAGACCAGGGCGCATCTCACAGAAGAATTTCAGATCAAAGTCCTTGATGCGGGGATTGAGCTCATGTCCTTTAAAAAAGTCATAAACTACATTGCCTGGAGAAACAGGAAGAGAAAAGAAATCAGACAACGGCAGAGTTAAAGCAGGAAACAACTGAAATGCATGATTAAAACTGCACCACCTAATGCATCTGATCAGTGAGTAACTTTTTCCCTTACCAGAGTTCCCCCCCAGTGCCAGCTGTGCTGCTGGAGCATAGTGAGAACGGACATACAGGTAGATGCTGAGCAGGACGGAGATGAGGAAGGAGGCTGTGGCCAGCTGCAGGAAGTGGCTGTGGATGTAGGTGAGGTCAACACCCTGGTGCACCGCTGCAGCTACCACCAGAGAACTCACGACAATGGCAAAGAAACCTGGAGGGACACAGTGAAGTTTAAACACAGATTTACAGGAGAAAGGAGGAAAAACAGCTTGAAATTCAATTAAAAAGTTGAAGTTGAAAGATAAATATGTTCCAACATGCCGAAAATGACAGTAAAATCATTGTCTCTTATTGAGCTCAAATTAATGTGCAAAGCCTGTCGTGTGAAGAGACACTTATTGATTGTGATTCAACTGGCTTGCAGTGGGAGCTGGAGACAGAGTTCTCACTTCACACAGACTTACCATTGGTTCTATACTTCAGCCTCTCCCCAGACCTCAATGGCATGCCTTCGCTCAGCTAAAGACAAAGAGATAAAATTGTGATTAACAGCTGAACAAGAGCACATTTTCAGTGAGTGTAGAGAAAGAAGTCACAGGGGGAATGAGGGTCACTCAAAAGTAAACACATGCTAAAACTCATGGATGGGATGTGGGAGGAGTCAGAGGGGAGCCACAGACAGTCTGTTGACAAGTTTGCTTCTCTGATAGGATTCAATTCAGATGCTAAGTTATTTCCTTATTTTACCACTGTAGTTGCTTATGAAGGGTAACAGGACACTGAAGATGAAGACATATATCAGCTTTTGATCTAAATCAGAAGAATCAATTAGAATCACTGGAACTTAAATAGCAAATGCAAATATGTAATATGTTTATCCTTTAGGTAAACAGAGAGTAATCTCAGCTAATAAGATAAGACATCAAGTGACAGTATAGGGAAAGTATGAGAGTTTCTTTTTTCCTGTCTCATCTCATTACTGTTTCTCCTGACCAGTGATCTAATTTCTGCCTCCTGCTGGACTTAACAAACACAAGAAAGTCATGTGCAGGTTCACGTGTTTCTTTCCTGTTTCAGTGGATACAGAGTGCTAGGCAGCTACTCACCTTACCAACCATCTTTGTTCTGGTTTCAGTGGAACACTCTATTGATGATGTTACACACTATTATACAGAGCAGAAGGAGGAACAGACTGTATTTATGTGCAACTGCGAACCCCGATTCCCAAAAAGTTTGGACGTTGGGTAAAACATAACAGAATCTGATAATTTGCTAATGTCCTTTGACATAAACTCAACTGAGAACAATACAAAAACAATAAATTTAATATTTGACCTCATCAACATCATTTCAACACCTGTTGGATCATTCTACAGGTAAACAGGTTCATTAGTAACAGGTGATAGTATCGTGACTGAGTATGACAGGGGCATCCGTGAAAGACTCAGTCATTACTACACGGGCTTGGGAACACTTTATAAACTGGTTGGTAAACACAGTTTGTTCGCAAATGATTGCCTTCTGTTTTTATTTAGGTCATACACAGCGTGCCAAACTTTCTGGAATTAGGGTCATACTGACATAATTTCTCTTAATTAACTCAAGCATGCATTTTTGTGTGTACATTTGTCAACTCTTCTCACTCACTTTTCCAACAGGCAGGACGTAGAGCAAGGCCTGGAATAAGACCCAGAGGATGACAAAGCCAAGGGCCTGGGCATCCCAGAAGGCTTCAAGAGGGGGCAGTGGAGGAGGGAAGTTGACCAGGCTAGGGTCCGTCAAGTTGACTTGGAGTACCACGAAGAGAACCCAGGCTGGAAGGAAGAGCAGCCAGAAGTAGGCTCCTGGAGGAAGGAAAGGACACATGAGAGATATGAATGTCATCCATTTGATCAGGTTCAGATTATCACAACATTTCTCCTGTCTAACGAACCACACCCACCAATCATGTAGAAACACATACACACAGACAAATGAATTAAGTGTTTCACCAAGACAACTCCCCATCACACAACAGAGTCACATAGTTGAGCCACTGTGAGGTGGAGATAGTTATGTGAAGCACGTACAGTGAAGCTGAGACAAGACAGGCAAAAGGAAAGCAGCTATTAGATTTTTTTTAATTGTGTAAGTCAAAAAATTGTCATTTTCTGATTGAGCAGTTTCCAAAATGAGGCTTATGTCACATCTAGACTGGTGGTGTTACATTCTTTTTGTAAACTGAAGACACAATAAAATCATGGATTTATTCTACATTCTGTCTTTACCTACACTGCCAGGATCCCTATAGGCCAACCAACCAAATAAATATATCATATACATGAATATACTGTACTGAATGAGCAGAAAACCAGAAACCTCTGCAATCCAATATAGCTGTACTCTAATGAATACAACGTTTATCGAAATTATTTTTAATTGTCTCCTCCCATCCTATCACAATGACAACTCTCTCCATCTTGAAGAAAGATGCTAACAGAAGCAGAATCCCCTAAAGCAGTCAGACAGTGTGTCCCTCCATCTACCCTGAACCAGTGTTCTTCTGGTGTTAACAGACATCTTTAACACCTCACTGGAGTCATGCCATGTGGCAGTCTGCTTCCAGATTGCCACCATCATACCCACCCTCAAAAAACCAAGGACCACAGGACCATAATGACTTCAGACCTGTTGGTCTGAACTCTGTGGTTATGAATTAAGTCCCATCTCAAAACTATCACAGGCCCACTCTTGGACCCCTTCCCACTTCTCCTACAGAGTCATCAGGTCTGTAGACAATGTGGTCAACATGGCTCTCCACTTCATCCTCTGGACCTGGACTCCTCAGGCACCTATGCCAGGATTCTGTTTGTGAAAGGGCAGGTGGATCGCTCCCCACCCCGCCACCCCCCCCTCCAGGACCCTGAGGCGTGCAGGCAAGACTGTGGCAGACAACTCCCACCCCACACACAAACTATTTAAGTAACTCCCCTCTGGCAGGAAGCTGCAGTCCATCAAGACCAACCCCCTCCCCCGAGTAGACACTTCATTTTCATGCTGGTAGTGGCTACATATTTACATGAAACTGAATTTCTTTTCTATCCTGATACCTACCCATCTTCCCACCAAAGTCGAGCGGGGTGGAGAAGGAGGCAGCAGGAGCTGCAGCCAGCTTGGCATCCTTTTCTTCCAGCTGATCTGGTTTGGCCTCAGCTGGTTTAGCATCTCCATCATCCTTCCTACGGCGCAGATTGTAACGGCCTTGGTTCTTCTCAGGCTCTGCCTCCACCTTGGACTCAGACTTTGGAAAAAGATTTAGGCTCAGTTAGGATTTTTGACTATTAAAACATATAAATCAAATTCAACAGTTGCACAAAATGTGGGCTATGTTTTTGCAAACAATAAAATCTTAGTGATAAAGAATCCTGCACACTGTCCATCACTACATAAAACCATGTGTGGGCTAGGTGTTTCAATTTTAATGTCTTGCCTAAAGGAAATTAAGCTAATGACAGTCTGACGACAGAACTGTCATCACCAAAGTGAGGACAAAATTTAAAAAACAAACTAAAATACATCATTCACATTAAGACATTTAAAGTATCCTTGTATGTTAATGGGGGGGGGGAATCATCCCACAGTAACACTTAAAAAGTAGCCCTATACCACAGAAAAAACACAGACCTGGCAACACAGAGCCATTTCTGTGCAGAGAGGTAATTTGAGAAACTCTGTTGAAAGCAATGAACAGTGTTTGATATAAAATTAGAAGATGCAGCTGCAGAGTCACTTTTACTGCTTGAACTCTTAAAATTGATTGATGAGGGGGGGTGTCCAAAAATATTTTTATCTTCCAAAAGGGGGGGCCCTGCAGAAAAAGTTTGGGAACCAATGTTCTACATCATCGTACAACAGAAACAATTACAAATAAAGCAGAGAAAGTCTGTGAGAACAGGCAGATTTTTTTATGTGAAATGATTAAGATAGCTGTCATTTGAAACATATTGTATGTACTGTAGGTTTTCCAGGTCTTAAACAATAATATGGCCTCACACAAACTATTTCTTCATAAAGACGAGATTCAGAGCCAAAGATCAGAAATCCAATCCAAAAGTAAAATTCCCAGATTCCCACCCTTTACTCAATCCACTTTTGTAAATTTCAGTTTGTTCATTAAGTAATCTCAAGGCTTTAATTTTCCTGTTGACTGAGCTCCTGTTTTTTTTCTCAAAGCTTCTTACAGAGGGTACACACACCAATCTAAGATGAATGATTAGGTCACACAGCCATACAGACTAACAGTGACTTTAGAGGCTAGCTAGTCTCAGGTCTGAAATCCTGCTCAGGGATCTGATTGAGACAAAAACACAAAACTTCGCAAAATGGGCAGAAATTAAAAAAAAACAAAACGTAATTTAAATAAGACATATTTATATTAGTCTCTTTCATCTAAACGTCTGGCTTGGTGACAGAAAATGTTACAGGCTGGGAAAGACGTGGCACATGTCAGTATACCATGTGACTGGCTAAATGAAGCACGATCTTGTGAGGGGAGCCTCTCTCAGCTGGAAAACACACACATGGCCCCCCCAACATGCATGATCATGACATTCCAACAGCTCTAACTTACCTCAAAGCCCATTCACTAAGTGAGTAGTGCCTGGAATATTAGCTGTTTTTAGGAAAACTGTCTATCTGACAAATCTTATTTCCACTGAGGAAGGATGCAGTCGAAAGCTTGTGAAAAAAAAGTGGCATTAATGCTTCCCAGTGCAGCCAATCCAAAGACATGATGGTGTTTGGATGCTTTTCACACTAACATTTTGTGTTTTTGATAAAATTTGGTTGAAGTTTCCGCGCGTATTGAGAGTAGCAGGGCAAGGTGAGTGTCCACTTGTAGTTAATTGTTGAATTTTTTATTTGAGTAAATATGACCCCCCCCCTCCCAACAAATACACTTTATTTTATTACAAGATAAAACTCACCTCATTTACTCTGTTAGCAGTGTTATTCTCCTCTTTTTCATGCTTATTGTTGCTATTGTTCTCAGCTGTCTTTGTCTGCCCATCAAACAATGGAGGGAGATTGATGGAGATGGAGAGAGACAAAAAGGGGAAAAAAAAGCAACATGAGAAATAGGCAGAGGGAATGTGACGGTGTTGTGGTCAAAAACCAGAATGACAGAAACTGAAACATTTCCCCACAATGATAAGGTAGTGATGGTTTAGGGATTTAGGATTTATTTGATGATTGGCTGGATCTTGCCAGGCAACTGTGTATTTAAAAATACAATAAATTACTGAACAACTCACATTCAGTTACATGTACTCAATCATCATCCTATGTAAGTATCACTTGCTGCTGTCAGCAGAGAGTGAGGAGTTTAATAAGGAGGTTAAAGTTGACCTGACAGCTGTATTCAGGGTATTTCTGTATTTGATGTTAAAGTACACACAGTCTTACATAAATACATGAAGTCTTGCTGTGGTTAAGAACTATAACGGTGCCACAATGTGATTGCTTACAGCCACCTACTGTAGAACAAGTTAAAGAATAGAGAATGACCAAAGAACAGTATAATGTAACTGGGCAGTTAACCAAGCCATTCACAAAAGCAAGTAAAGTGAATTGAAAGTGACTCGACATCTGCATACAACACAGTCATATAGGTATCATATATGTATTAACTACATGTCTTTTTCTGACCTCTACTTTCACTCTTTGTGATGAGATCTTTCAAGCTACCCATTTCTGTACTTCAGCTTGTCCAGCCTCATGTTCTGAGAATGAGAGATTAAGAAGGCAGCTGTAGCACTTACCAGGGGATTGAGCCTGACTTCTATCTTATCCTTCAGTTTTATGTCCCTGCGGGAGGACGGTGCACTCTCTGTTATAGCTGCAGCAGCAACAACTGCGGCTGTACGGGAGGACGAGCGCCGAGTGGTCCTTGCTGGGGAGCGCGACCGGCTTCGACGACGGCCTGGTGATCGAGAACGAGAGCGGGAGCGAGAGCGAGTCTGGAAACCAGCAGCATTCTGAGGGAAAACAGCAAGTGAAACCAAACAGGAGATTGCTTACAAATATTAAAGTCCACATAATGTTGTAACTTTACACAGCAGGATCGAACAGAGGTTGTCTACAATGTGCAATTTTATTTTAATTCTTTTTAAAATGGGGGATTAAAAGAAACAGTTTTCAGGTGAACTACCTTTATCTGCCTGAGTAGATTGTTTGAACAAAAGCAACATTTATCATGAGGGCCACTATCAGGAGTACAGTTTGATAAGTTTCCCCTACCATTGCCTTAGAGGGCATCCCCCTACAACCTATAATTCTAACCTCAACACTGAAAAAAAAATTGACTCTGAGATACCACACACACAAAATGTTACTGTACTGCAAAAAGACGATGTAAAATTCAGTTACGGTTCGGATACCTTGATGTCTTGTTCCTTGAGCTCCAGCTCAGTACCATCCTTGTAGATGACAGTGTACAGCTGACTTTTGGCATCGTATCCCAGCACCTTCACCTCATAATACAGGTTGCTGCCAGGCCAGCGGCCCATCACCATCTCCCCTCTCTGATACTTCACAGAAGGCATCCTCAATGACCTAAGAGCAAGTAAAAGACAATAGGTAAAGAGTGAGAGCCAATGAAAGTATAAACACGGGGGAAGAGAGACGAGAGAAAAAGTGAAAGAGGAGCAACAGCAGATACAGGAGGTCAAAAAGACGTGATATAAAAGTAGGAGGGGAAAAACAGCAATGGAGCTTCCCACAATAGTGTTTACTGGACTGAGCAAAATCACAGCATAGAGTTCCCCCCCACTTTCATCCAAACAGTGTTGACTGGGTGTTTCAATGTTAGATTATTCAAATGATTTATCATTTACAAAAAAAGGTCAATACAGTGCAAACCTAATTTGCCATTGGTAAGAACAGTGAAAAAGGAAACAAAGGCATTTTCATCACACCCTGGCCTTTCTGTTTCCAAACAGTCCACTGAAGCACAGCATGAGCTCAGACTTCAATAATCTGCTTGAACGACAACTACAGTGGTATCTCCAAATCTCAATGGGCTCATACAAATTTACTATTATTATCAAATTATTAGTATTAAATGGAATACATACAGATTTCTGTCAGCCCACTCCATTTACATAGAGTGTAACCACAGCTGGACATTAACTCAACGTATTAGTAGTAGTATTATTAAAGGGGTCACAAAAATAATGACATACTGACGATGGTGATCATAATAAACTGCTCTGTTGCCATAATCAACGAAGGAAAACAGTAGACCAGATTAAATTAATCAGAAATTAGAATAATCTTACAAGTTTTAGCAAAGTAATGCACAAAAAAACCTCCACCAATTATACTACTGTTTATCATGTGATTGTACTTAGCAGATGTTTTTCAAAAATGGCACAGAGCCACGGATTAGAGCAAGCACATACAGAAGACCTCGCTTCAAGCTGTAAGATGCTCTTGAACTAAAACAGGAACTGAAGCAGATGAGAAAGTCTCCATTACTACAACATGACCACAGATGAGTGGACTGTTCTTCCCCAGGCATTTACCCTTAAAAATACTCAACTGGAAATATGTTAAAGCCTTCAGCAACATAATAAAATGCAGTAAAACTCACAAACTAGACCTAAACCCCTGGGGGAACAACACAGTAAAAAAAAGGAAAGTCAACTGAATCTGCGTTTGTGACATAATTTGGTTTTACTAATGTGTGAAAATAACTTGGAAGGTGTGCAGTATGGTGCAGAAAGGGGCGGTCATCCAAATCTATATTTGTCCACCAACTGCCCTGTTCGTTGTCTATGATAAAGATTCTGTAGCAGCACCTGTTTCAGTGATGTTTAGACAATTTACCACATAAGTCAATGGATTCATTAAGAATATAAATTAGAACATTTCAAAATTAAATTCTAACTTGAAATAGTTAAAAGGTTTTTTAACCACAATCTCTATTCTTTATTATCTTCAAGTTAAAATTATGTATAATGTTTATACACCTGATCAAAATGTATACATCAGAGGATCACAAGAGAGGAGGGACAACCTCCATTGGCTCACACTTTAGAAAGGCAAAATCCTACTGTAGTGTGCACTACTGGACACAATGAGGTAGGCCAGGCAAGCTCAGCATTATGGAACATTAGTGACTGGGGAGGCTCAGTGTCTAGAAAACCACCACACTACTGCAGAACTGCTGACAGGTCTGTCCCTGCTAGGTTTACCCAAAGCCGTCTGTCTGAAAGAGTTGTGCCATTCAAGGCGCAGTCAACCAGGCAAGGACTTTTAGACCATCAAAAGTACAAATGATATGAAACTAAACTGTGGTTGTGGAAGTTCTGCCGGCCACCTCCAGCAGCCAGTTCGAGGACAACAATAAAATCTAACTGGGCTCAAAAAATGGTGAGAATAGCAGGTCACTTTTACTACAAGACAGCCACTGAGTTTTTTGGACAAACCATGCACTCACCATTCTTGTGTTACATGCAGGTGATTAAGTTTAAAAAATATATATCTATAATAACTGAGAGAGATGGAAGCTGTTTCTATAATCACTTGGCATTACACATTACCACCAACAGCATACGAACACAGAGGAAGCTTTGCAATAGGTTAGAAATGTTTAGTAGCAGCATAGCAAGAACATTGTGTTAGTAAAAGAATGAAAATATTGACTCAAACGCGTTCAAGACAACAGATTTTGGTTTCAGCAAAGCAAATTTTGGTCTGTAAGGCCACCTCTCTACTGGTGACAATTTTAGCATAATGACAGCCTCCTGTTAGCAGTCTTGCTAATTAAAATTCCAGTGGTTAACACAGCACCAATAAATAGCAGGTAGCACATAGAAACTGCATTGAGTTTAGGATTAGTTATTCAGTTGTGTGATTTTTACCCTAAACTGTCCATTTGAAGAGAAATTAAATATCATAGGCACATCAGAGCAGCCCTTCATGTTAAACTTGGTGATAACAGCTGATTGACTACATAACCACTCTGCTGTACAGCCAAATCTCATGCATATCTCATCAATGTCTTGTAATCCTTTGTAAACACGAAATAAGTCAAATGATTTACAGCAAAGGTTGCAACTCTGCACTGAGAAGTTGGCTCAGTGAGATTACTACAAATAAGCAGGGAGAGTCAAACATATGCAGTCAATCCCTAATCCAAAGGTAACTGGTCTAATCTGGTAAAAAACAAAACACAAAAATCCACAAGATCTGAGTGAAAAACATCTCAAGTAAGACACACCCAAAGTAAGTCCCTGTGCTGCTCTCCTGGCTTGCCTGCCAAGTTCCATATGGGATGTGGAAGTCTGGGCTGAATTGCGACTGATGAGAGTTTCCCATCAGATCTCAGGCTGGGCTGATGAAAGGATATGGGCTGTAACGTGGGTGGGGTTTTAAACTGCAGTCAGGCACAGAGCCCTCCCCCCTCTATTGTGGTAAAGGCTGTTTAGCTCCACCTGGTATGCAGCCCCTTTGTAACATGTGTCGTAAACTCCCACCAAAGAGCCGATGACCTGTTGTGTTGACATTACAGTGAAGTGTTATTAACTTTCATAGCAGCAGCAGAAATCTGCATGGTTTCATTTGATCTCCGATTGAAATAAGTAACTCACTGAAACAAACTTTCCTCTCCATATTAAGCGCCATCATATGTCAGGTTAAGAAACAGTAGATCCATGATCGCTAGTTTACATGAATCTGTATTGTACTGGAGTGAGTTAAAGGAAAATGCTTACTTTTCCAACTCGTTATAGATTTGTTCGGACTTTAGTATCTTGTGCAATTTTCACTATGTTATGATTTGACATAATCACGTATAAGTTGGAATGTCGTTTTTCAATAATCATTTTACTTGCCCGCTTTTACTCTCAGATCCCTAACAGTTGAGGCAGACTACTGTCTGACACACAAATGCCAGCCTGGTTTGTTGGACAACAGTTAGTTGACGTTATCTTCTATCGACTGTAATGCACAGGAGCTGTAGCTTTAACGAACGTCGCCCAGCGTTAGCTTTGTTAGCTTCAAATTAGCCGTGATGCAGCTGCAGGCTGACAGAAAGGGAAGGAGGGAAAACGTCATGCATTCAAATACTGTTGGAGAAAGCAAACGCATCCGTCAAAGAATCAACCCGTGAACACTTGTGAATAAGTTGGACAAAACTTATTTCAGTGACGATAATGCTCAATCCAGGAAAAGATTTCTTAAAACACACGGTGCGCAGGCAAACGAGCAGCCGACTGTGAGTGTTGTAATATCATAAAGAGCGTCTTTGACGAAGCAGGCGCTGTCTAATTTCTGACTACCGCTGGTTGCGTCTCATTAATCCTTAATGTTGGCGCATATCACGTCCGTACCATTATGGCTTTAAGTCCTGCTGACCATAACTATCAAATGTGTCAAATGAAAGGGCGAGTTACTAAGCGGAAAGGTCGCCAGCACAAAACAAAAAGTCCTCCCAGCTTATTTACTTGAAGCAGCGGAAACAAGTTAAGTTTGCAGGAAATAGTCGGAGCCTACCCGCGCCGTTACACAGCCAGCTTGAGTTAGCATCGGCTAAGCCCCAAATTTCCCAACAAAGAGAAACGTAAAGCGATTTGCTATTTGGCATCACAATCACATGAGCCGGACGGATGCACTTACCTTAATACTGAGTGAATATTTCCAGTGAGTAAAAGTGATGAGATATTCCCTAAGAAGACGGCGATTTTATAAATTAAGCTTAATATTTTAAAAACTGTCTTCACTCACGTCTGACGTAGAGCTCGTTCTCCCTCCCTCTCAGGGCAAAACCCACCAGTGACTAGAAAGGCGCGAAGGCCGCCGATTGGCCAGCTCAGCGTTCATTTCAAACAGCTCTGCCATCTCATTGGTTATGGTCGGATTTCAACTGAGTTGGGATTGGCCTTGAGGGAGTCACGACCGCTTTGTTTACTGGTGTCAAATTTCCGTCAGACAAAATGGTAGAAGTGGAAAGACTGCTGTCACATATAATAAACAGCCCGTCTGTATATGATAGACATAGTCCGCTTCATATATCATTCTATGATATATCATTATCATTTATGAAATAAACCTGATAATATCATAGGAAAATATCAAATATATAACATATAGCAAGTTAAGATGATATCGTGGGGGTCAAAAGTCTGAGACCACCACTCCAGCTACTTTTATTTTATCTTCAAAATAATTTTGTACAATTTGATTGAATCTTTTAAAAACTGAAATCAATTTAGGACTTTTATTCGTCATGAGTATTTGATACAAAACAGTACTTTGGGCCTCCTGCATGGTCAGTACTGAAAGTAACTTTTTTTTTCTTTTTAATTACAGCTTCCAGAATTTCCTTGTATTGAATTGAATCCATTCTATCTCCACCGGTGAAATGTTCCCCGTGCCACTGGCTGCAACATAAGCTCAAAATCAATCTGATCAGTCCACCTCCTCCTGCTCACTGTTTTAACTTCTGATGACTCTTCCATGAAGGTCATATCTGTGCAGGTATGGCTGCACAGTGGAACAGTGCGCCACCACTGCACAGTCTGTTTAATCCTACTGAAGGTCTTCTGCAGTCAAACAGAGTTTTTACCTTTCTGGCAATCCTATGAACCATTCTCTGAGTTTTCTGGGTCAACTAGGCCTCAACTTGACCTCCACCATTCCTGTTAACTACCATTTCATAATTACATTACAAACATAGAAAGCGACTGCCTAAAACATTTCTAACTTCTGACAGCCTTCTCCTAGTTTGTGGGCATCAGTTATTTAAATTTTAGAGGCAGATGCTTAGATGAGCCCATGGCTGCTGACTGCTGGGACAAGGTTTGAGGAGGCAGAGTATTTATAAAGCTTGTGAACAAGCCATAGTCCTAACAAGCTAATGAAGGTATGTGACTTTAGTAAAAAAATATATATATCTGAAAGCTCAAATCTCTTGGGGGACCCAAACATTTGTGTGGTGCCCATTTCTTTTTTTATTCTAAACTCTTATGCGAAACAAAAATAATACACTATTCTCACTTGAAATGTTAAAAAGAATGTATTATCTTTAACTTTGTGCCCTTCGGAGAAATGCACCTACTTATCTACCTATCTACCTATCTATCTCATAGCATTGACTACGATAAGCAATATACTCGTGAAACTGTGTGGAAATCAACAGAACTGGGTCTACAGCTCATAAACACAAGCCAAAGAAATCTGATTTTGAAATTTGGCCAATTACAGCATCAAGGTTTTCTCAGCTTCCCCGTCCTTCTCTCTGCAGCTCAAGGTGTTTTCCTGTCTTCATGCAGCTTTCGCCACAGCCCCTTTATGGCAGCAAGTCAAACAAAACCTCAAATGAACTGCAGATGTACTACCACACTTCTCTATGCCACGCCCACAGGAAGTGCTGCTGCTGGTGTTGTGAAGTGAACCTGCTCAGACAACCAATAAAGTGCGGGAAGTCTCATAAATAGGATTTACCCTGCAAACTCGAAGTAGTAGAGTATTTGTGGGAACTGCAGTTTTTGCAAGTGTCACCTAGAAACCATATTAAATTACTGAGAAATCTGCATTATCTGAGAAATGAAATTCATAACTAAAAACATGAAATGTGAACAAAGTGAAATGCTAACTTGTATTTAGAAAAATCAGCCTTTTGGCTTTTACAACTTAGAGAAATTTACATAATTCAACATTTATTTGTTTTGCAAAATACTATATCCACAAATCCAAACATGCAAATTCAAAGCTTGTTGTCATTATTATTAATATGGTATATATATTAAGAAATTTGTTCAAGGATAAAAACATGCATTATTTAAAGAAATACACACTGCTCATGAAAGACTGTGAAGACAAGTCACTCATGAGCAGCTGGTGTACGGTTTTAAAAACAAAAAATACCTGCATAGAAACCCTCACAGAAACATCCCCTTTTAGGTGCTTTCCACAGCTCTCCCCATTGTTCAACCCCATTTCTCTCATGTCATACACTACTGACCCAAGTGAGAGACCCAAGTATGCTAAGACGACAAAAACAGAGAAGATGAAGAGGGGTGGGGGTGGGGACGATAAAGCCCAGATTTTCCACATTAAAAAAATATGTTGACATACTGAACAGGTGGAATTCATCTGACTCTGGTTGGGGGGGTCAGAACCAAATCATCTGAGCACACTGACAGTGCAAACCATAACTTGGAAAATCATAGGTTCAAATCTTGGTCTTAACCTCAGCTGTGCTGTTCTCTCACACAGCTCAGCGACAGACAGCAGCACGAGAAGGAAGGAGTGCAGAGCGGCATGCACATCATACAAGCCTGCTCACACTCATTTTCAGTTAGATTTCCTCTTCCTGTTCTCCTCTGCTGAGCACGAATGTGGAACCATCAGACATGTTGTTACAGTCGCTGGGCTGTAAAACAGAAGCTGACCTGAAAATTTAGACAGATCCCGCTGTCTCAATTGTTTTCCTCAGTCAGCTGACTAACTTAAAGAGTAACTTAACACTAGATTTATATCATTACATAATCTGGATTTAAAATTCAAAGACATCATGAGAGACACTATTAGCTAAAATGTTGTGAGGATGATTGATATTTATTATAATAGTTAGAAAAATAAGATATGTGAGGCAAAAATGAGTAAAGTTGATTCAACGGTTCCAGTTCAACATTGAATCTCATTGAAAAAGAAGCAACTTCTAGTCTTGTATTGCAATTTTTATTTAATTTGCTCAAACAAAACAATATGTTAGCATGTAAGAAAAGATTAATTAACAAGAGAACAGTATGGTACAATGCAGATGATAAAAGAATAAGTCTGGAAACCCATCCATGAAACTTGCTTCAGCCAAATTCAGCTCTGCAAATATTCCTGCAAATTCACAATTCCTTCAGTTCCCTCAGCAGAAAACTGGGTTTACAGACAAAGATAAATGTTTCAATCAGCAATCTGACATAAACATGGAGCAGACCTCACTGCAGAGGACAAAACAGATTTCCAAGTGTGTAAAGAAAGCGAAGCTGCTGAACACAAACAGTCTCTGTGACATATAAATGGCATGAGGGAGCACAGAACACTGCAGCCAGACTCATCTGGACTTCCCAACATCTCAGAGCAGAGATCACCTCTGAACCCTCATAGGCCTCATGTCTCAAGGTTTGATTGTACTTCTGAGCTGTAAGAAAAGCAACCTCATAACTGTATGGAAATAAATCACATTTATGTAAAAAAAAAAAAAAAAAAGCAAACAAAGAAGATCTTGGTGCAAGATGTTTTCTTGGTGGGGGACAGTACCAAGGTCATTAAACTCTCCCTTCAAATCAATATGACCATGATGGAAAAAAGATAGACAAGCAAAATAACAACTGCACGTGATCATAATGACAGTCCCTAAATATTATTAGTCATCTTTATATCTTTGACATATTAAATGCAACTTCGGAACAAGGCACAAACCACATAGCTTCACAAAGAGATAAACTTTGCTTGATCAAAACATTTCACCTGCCATCACGTCCAAAGGACTGAACACAGAGATGGACATCTTCCTTTTTTAGATCTCTTGACAAAAAATGATACAAAAATAAGAAAGGCGACTTTGTTGAGAGTGATTATGTTTAGCAGGAGACTGCCGAGTTGAATCCTTTGGTGAGATAGCCACGCTGTTGGCGACAGAGGCTCTAAGCAACTGCTGTCAGAGTACGTTGGATTGCTCTGTGGATTTTTGTCTTAAAGTGCAATTGATGCTGTGTAAACACTACTACAGTACAGGGAGCCTCGTGGTTGGGTGTTTCCATTAAAAAAAGTGAATGAGAAGATGATACAACTTTATCAACAGAGAGAGATGAAACAGACGTGAAATCTGAAAAAGATGCCAAACCCCCTCCTCCCGTCCAATCCAATGATTATAGCATCTGTATGGACAAAACCGAATTACATTGTTCTCATCTCAGTATTTCCAACAAATTTGACCCAATCCAAAGCAACTGAGAGAAACTGAAACCTGCCATTTCTCATCTTTTGTAGCAAAGCTCTAACATCCAAGCCCTTGAACACAGTTGTGTTGTATGAGATCCAACAGCTACAGACAGCCACGGATTCAGAAACCTTTCACTGGGATCCCAGGGCACAAGCGAGGCTCCTCATGAGAACTCCTCAGCTGTTCACCTGGCCTTCATTTGAAGAGGCACTCCAACGATTTCACACAGAGGAATCACTTTCATCTTAAAGGGAACCACACAGTCATGTCACCCGTGGTTCAGGAGGAGCTTTGTGAAGTCAGAGTAAATCACTCTGATGATGTCACAGTGATGTCACCAGAGTTATTTGGCCTAGGCTCAGAAACTAGTTTGTCCTGATGCTATCGAGTTGCATTATGGGAATTGTAGGATGAAAAGTCAGGATATTTTGGCCTTTGTTGATTCAATTCAGACCTTTTTTTTTTTTTTTTCAAATAATGCTTATTGCAAGTAAAGTGCCATATTAAATCACTGGAGTGCCACTTACAAAATACTGTTACTGCTGCACGGAAGCCAGAACTGTGACTGTGAGTAAAGTGCACTGACAGTATGCAGCCAGTTCTCAATTTGATGCATGTAACAATCAAGTTACCATGAAATTCACACTGTAGATGATCGATCACAAAGCATCATTTCACTCCTGGTTTGATATCCTGTTAACTTGGAGTCAAGAGCCAAGCTTGTCCCGCAGACCCCACTGTCGGTGGCTGTTACACTCATGAGTATGTGGACAGTCTCTCAGCTCCCAACATATCTCTCTCAGGTTGATTGTACTGCTTTATGTGAAGCAAACTCAGCACTGAACTGAAGGAAGTGTGGAAACAAAACTTGTTTTAGACTGAAGTGACAGTTCCCTTATCTGTGTAAAATCTCAGGGAAAATACAGTTTCTCATTTTAAGGATTTTGAGAGCAGCAGGAAAAAAAAAGGCAAAGAAAAAAAAAGATGAAGCAAACATGTCATCACGAAGCACTGGTGAAATAGAACATGGCACGTTCCTGTCCTGGTGGGGACACCATCTCTGACACATCTGGGTTGTCCTGTGCACATTTCAAAGGTTTTACTTCATATATGCAGTAAAATAAAACTAAAGGATAAAAAATCAGTTCAGCTCCAATGTGGCTAAAGATACAGTATCCTTGGATTTTATAGAAAAAAATAAAAAAGGAGAGTAAAGTGATTTAGAAATGGTGTTATTCCATGAAATCATGTCTTACAGTGTTGCTCTGATATTCTTTCATGTCAGCCTTCAGTTTCACAGAAAATCTGCGCCAAAGTCGACAAGAGGTGGTGCTTTGTCACACAGTAACATTGTCCATCGGGGGCTCAGGAGGGCGAACAAGGACAGACACACAGTGAGAAATGTTCGGTGGTGGTGGGGCTGGGGCAGGCGGGCCTTAAACTAGATGCTACACTTATTGCTTGTAATAAAACTTGTGACAATTAATGCAATTTCGTGGCAGACTTGTGACCCTCACCATAGAAAGAAAACAACCTTACATGCACCTAAATATGACAAACATGACAGAGACAGACTGAGAGAGAAAAGGGGGACAGAGAGTCTTCAAATCAAAACGTACCGGAAGGAAAAGTCAGTTCTATCTACACGTCTGGCCATGGTCAACGAGCATGACGGGTATTAGCGAGTCAGTACTTTCTGTTGACAGATAGTTTGGTAGAGAGCTACAACGGCTGCTGTCTGACAGGCAGCGACCCTCCGCGTCTCGTCCACCTGCCGCTCAACAGTGTGAACAAAGAAAAGACAGTGGACCGTCTCCACAGAGCGCTCGCTTCAGGAGGGAAACAACACTTCTGCTGATGACTCCACAGACGAAGAGACAGACGAGAGAGCGACCTGTGTAAAGGTTGGATTATTGAGCTACTTGATATGGCCATAGATCTACACTGAAACAGACATGGTTGATAGATACTTCTTTTTTTTTCTAAATAACTTTTTCTCTCTTTTGTACATATTCAGGTTAAAATAGTATTTGAGGAAGACGAGCTTTACAGTGTCCTGCAGTGGTGGACCTCACCAGAGACTGTCAGTCCCCCATACACACTCACACAAACCCAGCCACGCACGCACGCACGCACGCACACTACCGCTATGGCATTATGGGGAAAAAAGTTTTTATTTTTCGTCCCCACCTTCTTCCTGTTTCCAAACTCTCTTAATAAAACGTGCCTTTTGATATTTAATCAGAGTTCTGATTCTCAGCATCAACGCTGCTGTTCACTTATGCGCCAATGGTTAATACAGTATCATCGAAGAGTTCAGTATTGTTTGTTGTGTTTTTTTTTTTTCTTGCTATTGTCGGACAAAGAGAGAGAAATCATCTTTGCATAAAGACATTGGCTTTTCTTTCAGACCGTGCACTGTCCTCCAGGATGCGATGCCCTCAGCGGGAGAAGGGGGTGGGGCGGGGGGGCAGCGGGAACAGCGGCCTTGGTAGAACGGATTCTGTGAGTCACAGCTATCAGAGTTACAAGCCCCCCCCCACCACCACCCTGTCCATTGTTGTTCTGTCTGATGCTGTTATGCCCCAAATAATGTCCTCTCTCAGTATTAATATGATTATTGTCGTCACCGTCTCAACCGTGCTGCTGATTTTATTTTCCGCTGTCGTATTGTCATGTCTTAAATTGACTATGGTTTTCTGTCGGGTGGATGTAGATGTTATGACGAGGGAGTCCGGATCCTCTACGCCGTGCTGGACTTGCCCAGCTCCTCCCTGATTGCTGAGGACACAAAGAGAAGAGTTATTTTTGACCTGAGCTTAACATTACTTGTGAGTGAGGTTCTGGGTCAGTCCTACCTATTTGAAGTAATGTGGCATAATATATAATAATAATAATAATATAATATAGTGTGCAGTTAGATAAAGATGATGCATGATACTTTCTTAGTCCTGCTCTTAGTTCTTAGCTTCTCCATAACATTGCATTGAGTGCAGCCACAGATCACTGTTCTGTTTTGCCATAAAACTTATATTGAAGCCCGACACTGTTCCATGCATTTATCCTGGAGACAGAGCGAATATGAGCCAACATGTTGGTCATCCAGTCAGGTTTTATCCATGGACTGTGCACTGTGCTAGATGATGTCACACAACATGAGCCTGTCAAGATACATGAGTCATGTTAAATGCTGACGGGACATTCTACATGGCTCGGAGGTGTTGATGAAAAAAGTTTGGGCCATCATTATACAGTCTGTCATAAAAGCAGAGCTGCTGGGTTAAATGTGGTTGGTGTGTTTGATGAACAGAGTCGAAGTTGCTGGCCAGTGGTGGAGGGGGGGGTGGAGACACAGGAGGGGGATATTCATATATTCACAGATCCATGCATACTACATGAAGGAAACAGTGTAGAGTAACATCTAAACCAATGTAAAGCATGAGTAGATTTTTTTCAAATTCTAAATGTGTAATTCTGATGAGCAGAGATGAGTTCTTAGGGGTTTAATCAATGCCAGAGGAACTCCAGAAAAACAAGTAGCAGTTCATCAAAATACTTCATATTTGTGATATCAATAAGGCACTGGAGTTGTAGTGGCACTGACATCCTTTCCAAGAAGGTTGGACCAGCATGGGGCTGCTCTGACCAACTCCAGCAGTGTCAGCTGGGGCCAGCAGCTGGAAACCTTCAGGCAGCTCGTCTGCAGGGCTCTGCCTGATTCTGCCTTCTGCTGCATCAACATTAGTGCTGCCGTATTTAGCTCAAACTACAGTTGCTATAAGTTATGGGTCATCATAATACAGTGCCTTTGACTTCAACAATGAACTGCTCTCTGTTTTTGAGTGGAGAGTACGTACAGGTATGTTCTTTCACTTCCTGTCTTCAGCCATTATTTCAGGTTTGAATATAAAAAGGGAAGGAACTGTTTGATTGCTGTGTCTCTACTGAGGAGTGTGTGTGAATACAGAGCACAGGTTTCAGTGATAGTTACCATCAATGAGCTCTTCTTTTAGCTTGGACAGCTCCTTCCTCATCTCATCCAGAATGTCCTAAAACAGCAAACAAAAGACAGTCACCTCAGAAGAAGAGACAAACCCAGTCCTGTAGCAGCTTTCATTTCCACCTTTAACTCTCCACGGACAGTCACATGACATGAAGAGGAGATGCTAACGGACAGATTTTCCTCTTGGATTTAGTTGGGTGGAAGACCTGCCAACTGGCGGAGATTCTCTGTCTTCTCTAAGGAATAGCTAATCCCAGTGTAGGGAATCCCTGTGAGATTAGGCCTAAAGACTCACTTAGTGACAACAAGACGTAAACAAAGTGACAGAGAGAGTGTGTGGGTAAATGAGTGTTATGAGCCTGAAGTCTGAGGTGTGAGAAAGTGACGAGGACAGTGAGTGTAGGGGTGGGTTTGTCCTGGTCCCACTGCTGTGAGCAGTTGTAGTGACAGATAGGCAGGACTCTGAGAGAGACTGCACTTATCTAACAGGCTCATTCACAGAGGTCAGAGGGAGGAGCTGCCTCAGAACAGGACGGCTCACCGCACACACCCACACTGTTACACTTGTAACAATGCTGCATAATTAGTTATTTAAAAAAAGACCAATGAAAATCCCTGTGTTCCTCCTCAGACACACAGGTTCAGGACGGCCAACATCCCACTGAAATCACTGTACAACTTTTAACATGATCAGTTCAAATATCCAGGTCATCACTGAAAAAGTAATCTCATATAATTCAGGTATCTATCCCCAGCTTCTTAGCATGAAACAAAGCAAAGGTTATGTTTCAGACAAACCTACTGATCACTGAATGCACTGCTTTTCATGCTACATGCTGATTCCAAATGGTCAGTAACAAAGAAAAGGTGCTGAAGTGTGGATTGATAAAATCACGATATCAGGCAATCTGCCAGTTTGGGAAATTGTGTTTATAAATGATTGACACCACTGCAATCAGACTCTTTAACACCTCATTATAGTTGACAACTGCATTTAAGTGATGACTGCATTTTCTCTGCATCTTCTCTGCTGCACACTGTAAATAATGTAATATCTTTTCGGTGCAATAACATAGAAATTTCTGAGCAATAGCATTTATAGCATCTTTATTCTCATATGAATAATAGTATGTCTATTACTTCTGGATGCGAAAGACAAGGAAAACATGTAACATAGTGTAAATACTTTACCTCACTTGTCACTTTATTGTCTCTATGCCACTTATTGTTTCTTGTTTTTTTATTACTGCCTTATTTCTTAATTAGCCACTTACTGGTATTTATTTTTGAATTACTATTTACTGTTTGTTACTGCTGCTGTGACAAGTAAATTTCCCCTAAGGGGGATCAATAAAAGTTATCTTATCTTATCTTACTTCAGAACAGCACAGATTAGGAGCACAGATGACCTGTGCTGTTATTATAAATGACAAGACACCCAGCCATTACTAGTACCTGCAAACAGCTCTTGAAAGCTATAAAGAGGTTTAGGAAAGACATGACATGCTTTTGCCATTTGTAAATACTAAAAATACATCCAATGGAATTAAACTGTGGGACTAGCAGACAAGATACATTAAAGCATTAAACACATTAAGGCATGTGGACAAAGCAAGTACAGGACAAAAGGATAATAAATGTTACACTGCAGCTTGTTGTAGTCTGCAGAAAGTTCGATATAAATGAGGAGAATAGATTTTGTCGCACACTGACACAGACAGGCCCCAGTGTGACAGTGTACAGCGATGAAATGAGAATCCATCCCAACATCTGTGAAACGACCATCCAGGTGTCCACCTACCTGTTTCAACCTGTCGTAGTCAACAGCTTCTGTTGGCACACCATTGGCACTTAAGGATGCAGTAGGTGTAGGAGTGGATTTAGGTCTACGAGGAGAGACAAAGAACGGCAAAGAAAGTCAGTGGAAAAGAAAAGGAGACAGGAATGAGGTGGGAAAACAATACTGATTACTACATTACTCTCATGTATGTCAAATAAAAGCTCATTTTGGATTTAGTAAGATCACACAAACCACAGCATCTGACTTCATTCTGGCATCTAAAATACTTCATACAACACTAGACGGCGACCTTCATTAGACCATGGCTGATGGAAACAACTAAGAATGATAAATCAATCTAGTAAGAATGTGTAAAAATACTAAGAGTATCTAGTGGGAGGCTGCCGGTATTTTCTCAGCCTGGTGACTTTGCTGTTCAGGTGAATGTCTCATGTAAAGCCATATGGTTTCAACATTTTCTGTCAGAATCCCTTAACAGGAAAATCAACTCTGATCCAACTATCTTCACATCAAACCTGTTCAGTTTATACATCTGAGATAAAATGTGTACATTAAGGGAATCCTGCCAAAACTGCAGTTAGGAACCAAATCCAGGCCATAGCATGCACACACACCGAGAGAGAGAGAGCACTCACCTAGACATGCATGTAAACACACACAAAAGCAAACACACACACGCAGAGATCTCAGCAATCTATGAAACCGTTTCTGTCAGGGAGGTGAGAGTTATTCTGATGTTTCCACACACTGTCTGCCACATATCAGGAAAGCATCCAATAGTTCAGTAAGTGTCATTTTTTTCACATGTTTCAGTGAAACTAAGCAGCTCAGCTTCCTGGGACTTTTTTTTTCTTCTCACACGTCTAAAGAAAAGTGATAAACCAGGAGGACGCCAGCAATTAAGGAAAGAGCTCGTAGAGGCAGCGACACAGAGAGGTTTCCTTACGCTATGTGAGAATCATCAGGGGAAACACTCACACAGCAGCCAATCGTTTTCAAGAGAGGAAGTGTGGCAGGAAGGAGAAGTGAAAGAAAAGGAAACAAGCTTGGCAGCAGGTCATTCACTGGCTATGGGCTGGAAAGACTGTGGACCGGAACACACAAATTAAGTTTGCAGTCCTTTAGCTTTTTAAACTCAAAGTCAATATTCAAAAGATATCAATATATCTGTTCAGTCTAATGTGCATGTCAAAGATTGAATCAGCTAGTCAGCTATATTAAGAGAAATTCATAATGTTTTCTTTCATAATTTAACAGCAGTCTGGCACATTGCCATGAATGCCACTCGTTGCTTCTGTGTGTAACTTCATGGTGGACGAATGATTTATTCCGTACCATTAGGAGTTAGCACAACAACAATACCATGAAATCATGTGCAGGGCTATGAGCTCACATGGTCTGAGGAGTCTGAGTGTGCTCAGCTCTCTATGGGTCACATATTAAAGTCACTCTTAATAAGCTGGAATCAAAAAGGCCCATCTGGACTGCTCTCTCGTGCATGTGCGTGCACACACACACACACACACACACACACACACACACACGTCCACACACGGCAGGGCCTTATCTGTGAGAGCCTGCTGGACCTGCTCTGGCTCCACAATGATAATCCTGTGCCAAGTCTGCCCTGCACTGGGCGGACACTCATTTCTGTGTCTGTGTCTCTGTGTATGATAGGGTGGTGCACAATATGTGACGTGCAAATATGGACTTCCTCGTTTTAAAGGAGAGAAGAAAAGAGTTCGGAGGCAGAGCAGCATGCAAAGACAATAAATAGATGACTTTATGAATGTGTCATCCAGACAATGACTGCTTTAGAAAACAGCACATATTGTACATATCAAACAACAGACAAACAGAGCTGAACCCTGCAGGCTGATCAGTTTGGAAAAGAAGACAAAGACAACACAGGATTCATTCCAAACGTTTCATCCAAGCATGTGAAAATAACCCCTCTCCAACAAAATCATGTCCAGCACAGCAAGTCTCGATGAAAAAAACAAGGAGATCGTTTTCAAGAAAAGGATTTCTCAAACTCGCCAGGGCCTTTTCTCTCTACCTGTTGGAGGAATCTGCTGCCATGGGATTTCTCCACGGAGACTCTCGTCTGTGTGAGCAGCAGAGACACTGACTTTACACATTACAGCGTACTGTCTATCTGTGTCCGTCCCCGGCCTAATGACAGGGGCTTGGGTCAGTGATGTCCAAGATGTCCACTCAAAAGGGTTTATACACTCATTTTCACGGGTCCTTGAGATTTAATGGAAAAGAATGCAACCTTAAGCTACACTAAGTGGGTCATTCCAGAATTGGAGGACATTTTACGTCCCACCCATCAAATTTTAAATAATCCACATACAAAATAATAAAACATGCAGTTTCTGAGTAAATGTACTTGTCCTGAGAGCAAATCTAATAAAACTAAAAGAAAAGAATGCTTGAAAATAGTTTTAAAAATACCAAATAAGTCTGGAGTACCCCCTAAAATGCCATTTTTCTCTTGTCCCTTCCCCCTAATGACCAAATTGAATTTCAAATAAAACAGTTAAAATGAAATTTAAATTTCATTTTTTTGGTATTATTTGCTTCATTGCTGTCTCTTGTAGCTGTGGGAACATTTGTTTTAATAAAAATAATATTTCAATTCATAATTATTATTCATGGAACATGTGTCCCCCAACATGGATGCAACCCTGTTACCATAACCTTTTTAGCATGGTAGAAGAAGAAGAAAGCAGTGAATCACATGATATGCTGGACTTGACATCATCAAACAGTTTTCAGCAAAGTTATGTCCTCTCTTCTGTTTTTCATATTTTTATAACATAGTTAGCCTTGATTGAATGTCTCACTCTACCTCATGCAACCCTGTTATGCATATAATCAGAATAAGACAATTAAAAAAAAAATGTCTTTACTTATTTTCATAGGTAAGTTTGTCCTCTTCCTCAGCAGTAACAGCTAGCTAAGCAGCTAGCTTCTACTCCTGAGAGAAAGCTAACATTAGGATGGATTTGCAACCCTGTTACTGTGATATGAGTAACGTTGCACCAAGTATTGTAAACACCAAATAAATCATGTGAGAAAAATTGTACCATTTATCTGTAAGCTGAGCTAATCAAGCTTTTGATAGTTTATTACCTATTATTGATGAATATGTAGCAGAAGTGAAGGTTTATTTTTCAAGAATTTGGAAGCCAAAATGTCCTCCAATTCTGGAATGACCCAAGTATCTTTTATTGGTCTTACCTAATCACTACAGTGGAATCTGTTGACTTATAATTGTGAGCATATTCTAATCACACATTTAATTAGACATTTTTCAGAGTCTGTTCCAAGTCTGTTTACTGGAGTAAAGAATTAGCTCTACAGTCAATGTCTTTTAACATGTATGTTTTTCCAGTCTAGTCCACTCTTGTAAGTCCAAATGTAGTCTCTGAGAGGCAAAAATATGCTTTAGTAAAAACTACACATGAGGAGCTGATGGTGCAAATATGTTGTTTGGAGAAGTAAAAACCATCTAGATGTTAACAGATAAATTATCACCAAACGTCAGCGGTGAAACTGGGGGAAAAGGCTGACAACAACCAAACAATCAGTGGCCTTAAATTAAAGCTAAATTTGATTCTGCCCTGTTCTTTTCATTCACAAACTGACGCCTCAGCTTTGACGTGCACACGTAGGCGACAAAAGCTTTAGTGATGTTAGCCAGTGGCCCAGCAGTGCATCATGCTAAAGCTTCCTGATGCTTCAACAGGCCTCTGTGCTCTCTTTTACTAGAACAGTGGTGTTTAGTAACAGTGCTGCTAGCATTCAGATGGGCAGTAAAGATGAATGATGTGGTACATAAATCACACTAAACCTCTGAATGAGGGTATAAATGTACTATAGTTTAAGTGCAACAATACACCATAAGAGAAACAACATGTTCAACAGAGACCTGGGGAGATGACGTACCTTCCGATAACTGGAGATTTGCTACCGTTCATGGTGTTTGTTCTTTCCCATGGCTTCCTGGGCATGTCTGGAAAAACACAACAAAAAAACACAGCAGAAAAACATGAGAAACACATGACATGAAGTTCAGCTATTCAGTGATGTAATCATTAATCAACGATCAATAAGATCCCAGAGCATGAAAACTCAAAAATCGAACTAGATCAATGCTAACTTGGATCCTCATCGCCTGTGTTAGGAAGATGCATTTTAATTCCTGTTGTTGTCGTGGATGTTTCAGACTCCGAGCCGTGGTTCCCTCTGACACTCACCTGGTGTGCTACAGGCTGACATTTTAGGGGTCGTGTTGATCTCGCCCTCCTCCTGTTGGACAGACACATGAGGTTCAAAGGTCAAGATGAGTCACACTCAGAGGGTGATAATGGATATCTTTGAGTTATAGTAGATTTTGGTTGGAACAAAGTGTGTCAGAAAAGTCTTTATATTTTACCTATATATATATATATATATACACACAATATAGAGGATATTTTTAAAGAATTAAGGGCATCCATCCTATATTAGTGTAATTTCTTTATAAAGCCTTAAATTTGTCCCTTACATTAAATCAATTGCCAGTTTTCTGAAAAAAACTTGAACAATTCACTGGACTCTTAAAAAAAAAACACCATTCCACTGTCAGAAGTGTGTTTGTCCATGTAATTACTGTACAAATAAACTCATGTATCATATTCATTTTTTACCATAACTAGTAACATTAGGACACACACAAAATGAGAACACATGCAAAATATGCATCCTGAAAAAAAAAAGTGAAAAGTTCTTTAATCGTTGTTAAGACATAGTGAATTAAACTCAACACTTTCAGCAGATGGTTCATATTAAAAGCCTATGAGGCAAGGGAAGGATTATGGCCTTTCAGCTGCTGGGAGACTTTTAATGTGAATGACATAACATGTGTGCAGGACATATTGAGTTTCGCTGATATTAGCTTAAAGCTGATTTTAAAAAAACCCAGCAAAGTGAAGTTGATTAGCGAAGGACAACAGTATTTCTGTTATGAGAGAAACTGACTATGACATGTTGTGTTTATGGTTTTATTGTTGTAAAAATGTGCATTATCCTGAATTTTAAAAGACATCAGGTAAACATGAAGAAAGTGTCGCATGAACAGGAAACAGCAAATTAAAACAAAAGCAGGTCAAAAACCAGGGAAATATCTTTAAAAAATAAAATAAAATACAAGCATACGTTACAAATAAAAGCTAACATAAGCCTGATTTAAATAAAGTAAATCAGTTCAGTATTTTATTCATTTTTTATTAGCATATGAAAATAGTGATTAAAGACTGGAATGTGTGAGATGATGTCCACACAAGACGATCACATGAAGTGCTGAGTGACTGAGGACTCATGTCGGACAGGAATGTAGTGAATGGAGCACGGCCTGTGCAGCCTGGACGCACTGAGGGAAATGCATGTTACCACACAGAGGAGCTATTGTCTGATTCAGCAGTGAGCGGGAAGCAATGATATTTTGGACATAAATCAAACGACATGTAGAGATCACAGACATGAGAGACGACAGATTGGCTCTGATGATACTCACTGATCTCTGGTCAGGTTCAGGTGATGAGCCCTTCTCTGCAATTCTTCTCCTAGAAAAGATGAAGTGAAGGCACATTAGTATCATCAAACACAGCTCAAACCATTTCTTTATGAACTCAGGGTTTTGAGTAAGGCTTTTAATTCAGATCTACATGTCCAGCAAATAGCCCGTTCAAGTGAAAACATCATTTATGGATACATTTTCTTTCTTTTGTTTTTATTTGCTATGCTTGAAATTCAGCAAATGCAGCGACTGTATATAATGAAGCAATAAGAATGATTTAAACTATAAGGGAAAAATTTGGACCAGACTTGTTTGATGGATGTTAAACTATAGGGAATGTCACTACAAACTAAAAAAGAAAATTTTTTTATTTATTATTTATTATTATGGTTATTTCAAATTTTGAAAGTATATGAAACAAGATGTGGAATTTACCAGAGATGTAAGTGTAAATGACTGGCTTGATATACTGAAGCTAACAATGACATATGATGTGACTGTACCTTCTGGCCAACAGGGCGCTCATCTCCTCCATAAGCCCTCCTCCTCCAGGCAGAGGGCCGTTGCCTCTGGCTTCAGTTTTGGCCCCTGTGGCCCCTCCAGCCCCCAACATGGCTGCTGCAAGGGCTGCCCCTGCATCATCACTCTGAATGGACATGAGTAACATCTCTTGTGAAACACAGACGAATGTAACGTGTTCTTCATAATCAGAGGGAAGTATTAACCATATGAATATTACATGAGTTAAAATGTATTAACAGTCTTTTTTTGGTTCATTTGACAATGTCAGTTTTCTAGTTGATATCTGTATTTTGTCATGTTATACACACAAGCAGAGACAGAGTTTTTTGTAGACAGGCTGTCAGAACTCCATGTAAACCTCCCCTGAGTCTGAGATGAGATGTGACAGATGGTGACTGTGTGTGTGTGTGTGATCAAGCGTGAACATGGAGTGTGTGAGTGAAGAATGTTTCAGTGACAGTGATTCTATGTCTGTGTGTGCATCACCAGTTTTCTGTCAGTGTGGATCCAAGATTGATAGAAAAATAGTTTGTCTATTTGAGCATTGGCAGCTAGTCACCTTCATGATGCTTTTTCTACTATAATTTGTTTGGTACAGATACACAGAGCTAAGAGTATAGACATCGATTGTCAAGCCACCCATTGATCAATTAGCCAATCAAGCGCTCACCCTTGGCACTTTGCGCAGCTTGGCTCCGGCGAGGGCAGCGGCCAGACCTGAGATGGGGTGGTCCTCTGCAGGAGAGAACAGTCCGGCGGGAAGGGGAGGTGCAGGGGGAGGGGGTGGGGCTCCGGGAGGAGG
>JBBMOC010000059.1:135748-158652 GCA_037975185.1 Centropyge bicolor | reverse complement strand
TAGTGGTAATAAAATAAATATGTAAAAAAAAAAAAGCACCCACTCTCTCTTACTGAGTACTACCAACTAAGTGTTAGTACGGACTAAGTAGTATTCACCAACCTCAGAGACGTTTTAAGGTTTAAAGGTATACTATGCAGGTTCTCCTTAAAAAAACAATCTGAAAGTTTCAGGGTGGCAACTTCCTGTGCAGTGCCCAGCCAATATGAGCGCACAGGTGAGGTCAGGGTGAAGAAACACAAATATAGCCAAGCAGACAAAGTACCTTCCAAAGTAAGAATGAGTGTGGGGTTGGCTTTCACCTGCTGGAGAGTATTGAAGGAGAGGATGGGGATGAAGAGTGATGCACAGTTGGCCTGTTTCCTGTTGTGCAGGTAGATGCTGGCAGTCACTTTAGCTGGCTTGCTAAATCTATATCTCCTATTAAGTAATGCTGCTACAACAGTAGAGTGCCACTACTAAACGTTCCACTGTTAACCAATGGAAATACAGTAACTTTAAAATATCCTTTAAAGTCCATGGGGCTAAGTTTAAGTGGTACAAAACAGTTTCCACTTCAGCATCCTCTACCTGTTACCTTTCAGTCTCCTGAACATCTCAGCTCCTGTGTCATCTGTTTCCAGGGGGATTTCTGCTGTAGAAGCACATTCCAACAGAGAAATCTGACTGAACAGAGCCTCTGTAATTTGTCTTGTGCACTGCCTCATTTTTCCTCATTACAGCCGGTTGGTGAGAGGCTGTCCTCATTAGAGCAGAGAGGCAACCTCAGCTGTACTCATGTCGAGTTGCACTGTTGTTTCCTTTGTTGTAGTTAAATGCTTGTGCTGGCATTGATGAATGTCTTTTAGCTTGGAGGCTTTTTAAGAACTCGGGACCAAATTAACCCTGAAAGGACAATCGAGTTGTGAATGAGTTGCTTTGGGATTCCTGCTAGAATAAACCGTTTCCACTGTTTGTTTTTTCAAAGTGCAGTACAAACTAGTGCACCACCAGCTGCACACACACACTCACAAACACACACACCTCACAGGGGGGCAGTGAGGCTGTCCTTCTGAAGGGGGACACCTCCGAGCTCACTGCACAGCGTGGCTCTTCAGCTGACGTCATGCCAGAGTAACGCTCACCTTCTCAGCACGCACATTCCTGCGCAGTGAGAGCAGCTTCTCTCACTGACAAAACTTTACACGTACAACACGCTTCCATTAGGAATCACAGTGAAATGAGAAAACCTCTGTCCTCATGGCTCACATGGGCCAGAATGCAAGGTGGAGGTCGACCCGCTTGCAGTCACTTTCATTTAACAGAAAGTGACCTGAGCCAAAATGTGTCACTTATTTAAGATTGTGATAGTTTCTACTTCAGCGAGGGAACATTACAACTCCTGGTTTTGTTGCACTTCATTCCATATAAACGGCCATATTGCATTGCCAACAGCTGAAACATGACCTGAAACTAAAGCTGATTAAACTGTTTTTTTCTTTACTGCAGATACTTTGACTGATCAAAAACAGATGGAACTAATAACATCATTAATTGCTGCACTGCAATAAGTGCTGGAAGGCAGCCAATGTTAATGTTATTAGCTCCACCTGAGCTTTTCCAGCTACAAGATAAGTCAATGTCTGCTGGAAAAATGTTGATGATTCTGACACTTTGGAACAAAAGTGATCTGAGGCTTTATTCAGAAAGCACAACAACATGTGAAGAACAAGATGGATGTGCTTTGGACAGGGTGAGGAGAAGAAAACAATAGATAACAATACAACACTCAACAGACAATAGCTGCTCTTTGAGAGTGTTGTATGTGGTTTCTGCACATAAAAAACACAAATCATGGGTGAAGAGGAACATACAGTTCATGTTCCTGATAATTCAACTTCTGGCTGCTTTTGTTGCTCGTTTACCCGGCGTTGTTACGGTCGAGGAGATGAGTCGAACGGGGGACAGATAAAGTTTAAAAGCCACTTAAAATGGCTGTTGTCGGTTCTGGCCTGGTGTATCAGTGATGATTAGCATCAGTGTACATGAGAGCCTGTCAAGTGATACTCCATACTAACTAACCTCCTGTTGGCTTGGCAGGTGGCTGTGAACCATCTGCTGAACAGCGACTGTGCTCACCTGGATTATTGTCAGTTAAATGTCCAACAGTGATCAGTTTCACAGTTGTTCCAATCTCAATTTCCAGAGCATATAATAATTATGCACTGTTGTGAGTGAACATTCTTTCCGGTACTTTGTCACTGAAATCCCGCTTTCTACCCTGTCTACATGTTTCCTGCCTCTGATGGGTGAACCTAAAACAGGTTTCTCTTCCCTCTACCTCCCTTTCTGCCTTGCAGGGAAACGTCACAGGATTCAAAGCTGTGAAAAGCCTCCTGCATGGTTTAACTGGCGTCTCACTCGCCTCCTGACAAGAGTTGCCGGGGAAACCGTTGCTAAGGGAGTGTGGGCGGTGGCACGGCCTGAATCCCTGCATGCACACACACACACATGCACATGCACACATGTTCGTTTTCTCTTCACAACAACTTACTATGACTGAGTTCAAGACACTCTGAGGAAGAGTCAGAGAGGATTTGGGCTAATATTGGAAACATCAAATGGCTTATTGTCGAGAAAAAAAAAAGAGCGCCAAGGAACATGAAGGAGGACGGCTGCATAGACAGAATGCAAATAACGTGACAATAGGATCTGCAGTCTGCGAGGGTCTGAAGATCAAAGGTTTGCAAAGGCACAATTCAGTATTTCAGTTTAATAGTTGGGAGTGTTCTCATCATGATAAAAATAGACTGAAAAAACTGTAATAAACCTGAGGGATTTAGCCAACCATCCATTTGACCTAAAACAGTCATAATGAACCAAACATTACATGTTGGAGACTAAATGATAACAAAGCTCAACAAGGAAGAGATACTAAAAATAGACCACTGGCAAACAGGAAGTCGACTAAAATAAAACAAGAAAATCAAACGACACAGAGTGAGAATGTAGCAGCATCAGTTTGACATACAGCATCTCGTTCAGTCTTGTTGGACGGGCGTCTATACTGCAGTCACAGCCTCTGTGAGCTGCCACCTTCCCTTTTACACCACCAACCCACCACAGATCCTTCGTTTTGCCCACGAGCCAACCAGCTGGAACACAACAGCTCCTCATGACACTCCATGACACACTATGTGCGCTGACTCCGTTCTGTCTTGATGCAGTCGGTCTTCCTACAATTATCAACATCAGTGGATATAAACGGGTGTTTTTTTTTTTAACTCTATGTAATTCTGTAAATCATGCCATAGTTTGTTCATTCACAACTCCCTATTTTATTTCTCTCTATAGTAAAAAGTTAACTGAAATTTCAGACACTTACTAATCATCATCATTTTGTGTCATGACAGGTGTAAAACAATAATTCAATTATTCATTCAATACATTAACAATTAGGGTAAATGTAGTAATTCATTTCATCCTTTCCACTGTCAATGGCTATTTATGTTTGTTGATATCACTTTTGTTTCACCTTGTCATTACACACGTATGTTGTTTTCATCAGTTGTAGTTGTTCTTGCCAAATTCAGTGGATATTTCACTACATTATTGCCAGGATTGTTATATAGTCTTCAGCTGTATATAGGGTATTGTTTTCTTGAGCAAAAAAATATGTCACATTCTGGTTTTGCTGCTTTGCCACAAGTGACAACTGTGATCAGTCTTCAGGGACACTGAAGTCTGGCGAATTCTGCTGGCCAGGACTCAGTCGCTCGCCTGATTGGCTCACAGAACCAGGAAATGTGGTCTGAATGGACAGAAGCCCAGATGGACCATATGGACCTACTCTAGTGAGGATCCAGTCCAAGTGTGTAACATACACACACATGCATCATGTGTCCCACTAACATAAGACCCCAACCTTGTTATCACATCCAAGCGAACATAATGGATATAGAGGCGTGTGTGTGTGTGTGTGTGTGTGTGTGTTCACATCCAAAACCATGACTGTCATTCAAGAATACATGCTGATGTCAACATGTGCAACGCAAAGCATGTTGCCATCAGCAGCTGCTGGTGTTTTCATCCAGCGGGTGTTGAATACCAGCAGCTGAATGCGAACAGCCAACACAAATCTAACACACATATTCACATCCTCTTCCTCTATTGCATTTCATTCTTCCATTCAAGACGATGCAACACATTTCCTCTCTCTCCCAACACACACTCCCTTGCTCCTTGCTCCCACGCACCACACAGCTATTTATACACACAGCCTATTATTTCCAGCTCATGTCTTTTTAATCTGAGGGTAGCACTCTGCATTTCTGAACAGGTGGTTTATCCACACTCGTTCCCTCTGTCACCCATGAGTTCACTCATGCATACAGTGAATATTTCCATCAATCACTGGTGAAGTGCCACGGTGCCGTGTAGCCCTTCTTCATCCATCTATGCATCAAAGAACAGGAGGACTAAACGACAGACGGAGGAGGAAGTGGATGAATAACAGGGTGTAGGACAAACAGAGAGAAAGAAAAGATAATGTGCATCATTTTTTCCTGCTGTCATGTGACCCCTGTGGAAAATCCCACTGCAGACACATTTGAATTTTCCAGCCTCTCCAAAGATGAATGATGTCACTGTTTATGCCTCACGCTGAGTGGAGACCCACAAGTGAGCGAGAGGAGGCCGCGCTGATGACTGTGGTGTGTGTTTTATTGAGCATGTGCGGTCGCTGAGGAATGAGGTGGTGCATTCGTTGGTTAGTTGATCTTATCTAATGAGGCAGAGAGGAATGAGGAGAGGAGGAACATTACTCTCACTCCCATTTAAAAACACTCATCCATATGTCCAACCTTTTCTCTCTCTCTCTCCTCTGCTGTCTCCATGGCTCAGTGTGGCTCACCTTCATGATGGAAAGCACAGTAACTAAATGAAGGAAGACACAACGAAAACATGAGCTGTTCTGCTGAATGAGCCCACTATTGTTGTCCGAGGGAAGGATATAATTCATTTGACAATCTTTTTTCTCCATGTGCCATTAACATTGGTTTAGATGTGAGGTACAGCAGCCTGGGTTTGACTCCATCTGGGGCCCTTTGCTGCATGTTATTCCCTCTATCTCCTCTGCCTTTCCTGCCTCTCTTCAGCCGTCACTATCCAATGAAGCAAAAATGCCCCCCTCAAAAAATCTTTAAAAAAAGAGAAAAGACTGGAAACTCTGAGGCAAACTTTGACTATATGTTTATACAATGGACTGTAGACACATATCTTAGATCAGGGGTTTTCAAAGTGTGGGATAGCGAGCCTCATTAAAGAGAACTCAAAAGCATGCCGCCCCCCCTTTACCCCCCCTAATTATTATTACTATTATTACTGTTATTGTTGTCGCTTTGTATGTTCCACACAGGCTGAAAAAAGGTTTTAAACAATAAATGCTATACAAATCTTTATTTTTGTAAACATCTTAAACATGTTTGTATGTTCTTAAACATACTTTTAAAACATTTTAATCATCTGTCATCTGTGTGTGGATAAATATCTTTTAACACATTTTAACATCTGTATGTTTTAACATCTTTTTAAAACACATTTTTAACATCTGTGTTTTTAGCATGTTTTTAAACACATTTTAACATCTTTCTGTTTTAACTTTTTTTAAACACATTTTAACATCTGTTTTTAGCATATTTTAACAGAGTTTTTAATATCTTTTTGAATACATTCAATTTAAGGCCTCTTTGAGTTTACAGGGTCGCATACTGTCGCTAGCTAGCACCTCTTTGCAGATAACACTCTGTGGCAGCGGAGCATCATCAGGACCAATACATGAAAAGCCAAACTTTAAATAATCAGGGTCATACTTCCTCCGTTTTCTGCTCGCCCCAGACTCTGTGCCCTCTCTCACTTTCACTTGAGATACTAAAAATCCATCCATCTTGTCTCTTGTCAGATGTTTACACTTTTTTTTTCTTTTCAGGTTTATTTTTTCACTCGCCGCGCCTCCCCTGAAGCCCTCTGGCGCCCCCCAGGGGAGGCGCACCTCACACTTTGAAAACCACTCTCTTAGATCATTTGAATTGTTGTATCTTGTATTGTAGTTGTGGCTTACACTTAAAACTGCAGACACCTATACACATGCAGTTATTATGGAGAGACGTCAGAGTGATGGGCAGGGTGCTCAAAGGCACCTCGGCAGTGACTCGGAGGTGAACTGGCAGCTCTCCAGGTACCAGTCCACTTCTGTATCGACGTGTCCATGTTGGACTCCAGTCCTGGAGCTACTGCCACCCAACAGTATAATGTAGAATGCCTACAACTCAGTGGGTGCACGAGCTGGGTTTGGAGGTGTTCCAGCCCATGGAAGCCAGAGCAGGCCTGGTGTGGACAGGCAGGTCAGAAAGCTGGGGAAGCTAGCACCTGGTGATGGAGGTGTTCTGGGCTCCAGGCTTAGTGTAGTCAAACTAATGAGATACAGATGAAGAGCCTGGCTTCTAAGGTGAGAAAAGCTCTTTGTGGGGTTGAGTTGTGTCGGCCATATGTAAAGACACAGATACAATTAAATGATAATAAATAATTTGACGAATGCATGAATACACAAGTGAGACAGCGAAACAAATGACATTCGAGAGAGCCTGCACACTGTGAAATAAGGTCAGCACGCAGCTGAAGATTCAGGCTTTTCATGTTTTACATAAACAACATAAGACTCAAAATGTGGATCCTTGTGCATCAAGGCACTACTTGACATTGTTTGGTCAGGTGCTTAATAGAATGACTAAGGTCAGCCAAATTTGTTGAAATACTCTGAACAAGGGCTATGATTAAAAGCTTGGATTAAATAATAATTTCAAACAGATGTTAGTGTGCAAATGCTTTCCTCCGTCTGTAAACCTCCAATAAACAATCAACAAAATTGACTGGATTACTGACAGCCGTGTACTGATCAGCTGAAAAATAACCTGACAATGTTTGTTGGCCAAAGAGACCTTCAGTACCTTCCACAGCTCACAGTGTGTTAGCTTTCCTTTTAAAGAAGCAGAGGGCTTCATGTGAGAGCGTGCTGCCAATTCATGTCAACACTGCTCTCCTCTCCCTCCATCGCCCTCCTCACTTCTTTCATCCTGTTCTCACTCTGCTCTACACATCCTTTCCTCACTCTCCCACCAGGCTGATATTGGCCTCTGTATCAGCAGATGACCTCAGTCACTGATCCACTCGCAGCCTGTCTGTCAGTCGCTGCTAAATATGGAGCTAGAATGAAGTTAGACAGAAACAAAAGGGTGAAAGTCAGAAAGAAGAAAAAAAAGAAACAGAGAAAAAAGGAGGGAGGGGTGAGGCGGGGTGCTGGCAGCCAGATCCATCAGCCTCTCTCAGACCTACAGAGTCTGTAAGATTCCTGGCAGATCCAAGTTCACCTCAAAGAGAATTACAAGAACCATTGACTCACACCAGAAGAATGCTTCACTACTCATGTCTGTGAATGGCAGAGAGAGAGGGAGATCGAACAGAGATTGCCTGTCTGAAGGGTGACAGAGTGAGTCATCCATATTTTAGCATCATACATCCTGAGGGACTCTAACCCTGGTGCTCCAGACCAGCTGAGACTAATTCCACCAGATCCACTCAGACCTGAATGAACCATAGACTGTATAAAATATGGACGTAGTGTCCGTGACGTCACCCATAGGTTTCTGAAGAGCAAAAATGAAGCAAATCGTAGTGCGTAGCCATCTTGGTAGCCTACCTCCGGTTACTCCAAATATGGACAAAGAGGTGGAGCGAGGGCGGAGCTGAGGCGGGTCCTATGGGCCGGCTGAATGAACGCTATTGGCTGAAAAAAGCTGCTTTATTCGAAATAATCAAACTAGCTACGGCTAACCAGCTAGGTTAAATGCTAAATATCGTTGCTAGCCGACTAACCCCACGACGATCTCTTTCCCAAACTCAGTGACTAGAATTAGCCGGGGTGACACCCTTTAGACCGTCAGTGGCTAGTTGTCAAATCAAAGAGGAGCCACTTAGATTGACAGCTATGAATTGTGCATAATGATGTATGCTGTATATTTTAAACAAACGAATAATATAAAAATTCGCGCCCCCCCCTGCAGCCTGCTCTAGTGGTTATTCGAGTAACTGCAGCTTTTTTGCACTTCCGCATTGGCTTCATTTTTCAGCGCCGGAGGTTGCCGCTTGGAATGAACTCAGATGGTTCAGTTACTGAAGAGGAAGGCCAGAACAGGACAGAGGAGCACTTAACCAAAGTTAATCTTATCTTATTACAGCGCGGTGTGCAGCAGCTGACCTATATCTGAACTGCTTACCAAAGAAGTCGTCATTGTTTGGCTCACGTATCTGATACCAAAGTTAGATGTTTTATGTCGCTGTGTGCGGTCATGTATTGGGATTGAGAGTGGGTGAATATAAAATACTCAAAATGTCCATGACATGTCCCTGGCTGGGGCACAGCTGTCACTGTGTACAGACATACTTGTAAAGAGATTCAAGGCTGTGTGTTCATCTTCCTGTGTTTGCATGTGTGAGTGTGTGTGGGCAATTCATTCGAATTAAATCCTTGAACACGTTTTTCTGATGAGCGGCTTCCAAACCTTGGCCAACAGCTGGCCTCCATTAATACAGCTGTGCATTTGTGTGTGTGTGTGAGTGCATGTGCGATGTGTTTTCTAGCTGTTCCAAAGCCTCATTATTACCTGAGGGAAAGAGTGGCCTTGTATGGGGAAGAAAAATAACTGCGAGCGTACAGGCTTTCGTCTGAGTGCATGTGTGGGTACGAGTCTGTGCAGGACACTGATAGACTGGTGGTGAAAAAAAGATGATTTTGAACTTAATGAATTAAGACAAAGAATAGAAATGAACATAGAGGGAGAGACAGAGATGTGGACTGACGACTGTCCCAAATGTTCAGGTGAGCCTTTGTCTTTGTGTGGTCCTTCCTTACCTTCTCTGCACGTCCATCTCCTCTGGTGTGGGGCCATTCTGAACCTGGGGGCTCTGTCTGGGCAATGTGGGGCCTGAAGAGGGCGACACACACAGACAGCTCCTGTTAACTGACATCATCGTTATCATTCTGACTGACACGTAGCTGTTTGTGTGCTACTTTCATAACCAAAAAAAGTCAAAACACAGTCAAAACCTTCTGCAACGAGACGCTTATCAAACCCATCAAAAGACAGAGTTATATGGAGCCACGGGTGCAAAGGGCCGCATGAAAAATGTCACCCGACAGTTCAGGGGGGAACAGAGAGATACTGCTGGTTGTCATGGCAACACAGTATTTGGCAAAAGATGTGCAGGCTGTTTAGTTTCAGTAGGTCTCAGGTGCGAAGGCTTGTGGAGAGTTTCTGCCTTCATCATGTGTTCTGTTCAGTCAAACAGACACTTAGCATGAAGCAGCATTTGTTTTGTTCTTGCTGAGGACCTGTCGAGCTGAGCATGATAAATATAGTTGTAGTGGGACACATCACTTTCTCTGGGAACTAAGATAATTTTTTAACTTTTATTGATATTGAAATTTACTTACTACTTACTAACTACTAGTTCATATTAATCAACTAAGCTATAAAGTAACCGAATAGATAGTTTTGAAAAGAGGACATAACAAAGATGAACGTCCAAAAATGTAAAATTAAATTAGGTACATTTTTTTGTGGACGGTTCTAGTATAAACTCTGAAACACTGACACACACACACACACACACACACACACACACACACACACACACACACACACACACACACACACACACACACACACCCACCCTCAGCAGCCTTTGGCACAAGAACAAGAGACACCCAGACATCACTGTCTGATTTACACTTGCTAATGAGCAAACTTTTTCTGCAAAACCTGAGCAGGGCCAGATGGACCAACACGGTGCTCTTTCTCCCTCTGTGTACCAAACACACCCAGACACACACACACACACACACACACACACACACACACACACACATACACACACACACACACACACACACACACACACACACACACACACACACCCACACCCACACCCAGACACACACCCACACACCAAGCAGAGGCTTCTGGATCTGGACGGAGCTGAAAAGGGAGCAGATTTTGATTGCAATTAGTATTCTGCCAAGTGTTAACTGTGTGAAGAGACAGACAGACAGACAGGAGATAAAACAGGCAGAGTCTGGGCTGCAGCCAGGCTGACGACGGCCTCTGAATACCAACGTGCTCACACACATTACCCCCACTTAACACTGTCATTGGCATTAGCTACTTTTCCACCACAGAAGAAAATAGGGTTCGCCACATCAGAGTCAAAACAATTAGAGCACTGTAACAACAAATCTGCTTGTTTATTCACTATTCTACTGAAGGATCTAGCTCCTTTGTTGAATTGAAGACCTTTGGATTTTCACTGGGAACAATTTTCCACCAGCAGCAAACGTGAAACATCAGACGAATGAGAACCCTGACATGATGCAGATTCTTTAAAATCATAGACGACCAGATAAAACCTGGACATCATCTCTTACATTTGTGCGCCTATGAGTGTTAAGACTGAATTTAAGGAACCACAGTTTCCAGTGCAAAAATGCAAAAGGACGCAGTGGAGAACATGAAGAGAGACACACAAACAACAAAGAATCAGCTGTGTGATCCTTTGGTGTGACCTTGCCCATTTATGAGTAAGTGCTGACCGAGACGAGAGTTAGTGGAAACCAGTAGAGATCCTGTCTGATGAGTCAGCACAGGGCACATCCACAACCATCACCAATGTGTCAGTAAGCTCAGTGCTATCCTGGCAAGAAAGGTCACATGACCAGAGCGTGAAAATACTTGATCAGATATGGCTCATTCAGCAACACAGAGCTTTGTTTTATGACAGACAGACAGACAGACAGAGTACTTTATTGTGCCTTCTATCTGTATTCAACACTGACAGAGTCTCTCCCAGCGGTTTGGTGCAAGGTGGACCGATGGCCTGGTCGAACCAGGAGGAAGTTCACAGTGCTGTTTGTAAAATACATCTGCCTGTGACTCCAATATTTACGTAAGCAGTAAACATCCTCAGGCGAGGCTGTGGATCAATGTGTGTGTGTGTGTGTGTGTGTGTGTGTGTGTGTGTGAAAACCATTCGGTGAGTGGGTGACTCACCAACACCACTTAACAGGTGTCTGTCATGATGATGATGTTGAGATTTTGTTGAGCGACACACACACACACACACACACACACACACACACACACACACACACACAGTCTTTACTTATGTTATTTTTGGGGAATTTACATGGACATACATTCATTTCCTGGAGACTAACCTGAAGGACCTGACCTTAACCTAACATTAACCTTAACCAGTTTTCCAAAATGGACATGAGTGAGTACACACACACACACACACACACACACTTATTGTTTTACTTTAAGGCTAAAGAGTAAGCTATTTTTGCTATTTCAATTCTATGTAAAATCATTAAACTGTTTTTGAAAAGTCTTGATATTTCAAACAATCTCTGGGAAAGACAAGAGGAGAAACCTTTTGGGGAAAATAACTTTTGCACCAACACACTGGCTTTAGGACTAAATCATAGACAGCACATTGTAGTTATTGATACCTTGCACCCAAACATGTTTGCTTCTCATCTAGAGCTGAAATTACCTGATTAATCGACTGAGCCATCAATCAATTTTCTTAGTCTCCCTGTCTCTAAGTCACTCGTTCTCTGGGGTCTGGTTTAGATAGCCAGTGAAATTTTGGATTCATTTCCTGGTCTGCAAATTACCCAGATTCATTAGGCTCCGATGCTAAAAATGTCTTCAATCTTTTATCTCCTCTGCCTCATTATGTTCTTATTAACAAAGACTGATGTTAAAAACATGCAGGTAACATGAGCAGGATAATTACTTCTAGCTGGTGCTGACCGTTGCTTTCACAGGTGAAAATGACAGATGTCAACAATCAACATTTTAATATCTTCTGCTCCTCATCTCACGTTCAAGTTGGAGCTTCGGGCTGTGAAAAGCAATTAGGCTGGCTTAATTAATGTTAATGTCTCTAGTATTTCTGGCTTCTCGCCCAACAGCAGATTTGAACTGAATCTATGTTTTGTAGTTAATCATAACTTTAGTTACTTGCAAATGATGGACGCTAAACTTAATGAGGTTCTATACAAGATTGGAAAGGATTCAGTATTGTGTATAAGTGGGTTTGACTCCTCACATTTTATAGGCTAAACAGTTACAAAATCATCAATAGTCAATGCCCAATTAACATCCTATAGTTCATACAAACATCCACCCAGTAATTCAGACATGAGCAGCAGTTTAGAATCAGAATCAAAGTTTTGAAATATCGCTCATGCAGTTCCATCAGAAACTACACACACAGACACTTTCGAAGTGCGTGAGCTGGTCTGACCTCTGCCACAGTGAATTCTGGACCTTTTACAATGCTGTTAAATAAAACTGAATGATGTACTGCACTGGCTATATCTCCAGGGAACACGGAACAACCATTTCTACATCGAGCTCCCCATCTGCCACGATGATCCAAATCATCTCGTCTTATTACCATCTTGATGGCTTCCTTCTTGTACGAGCTGAATTGAAATATTATTGAATAAAGCCCAGTCCACAGGCAGTCAATATCTGTGACTGTAATTGCTGACATGGTCTCTCGTCTCCATCTTCCGCTGCCTGTGGGTGTAATTGTTTTACTGTCTGCTTTAATCGAGCTTATGTGCTAATGACAGAACACAGAGAGCAGCCTAGCAGGGCCGCGGCCCTGAGAGCTGCTCAGGAGAGACGACTTAAGATCACATCAACAGGCCTGACATTCATTTAAGTCTCCATTAGAGAAAGGCTTTTATCACTGTATCTTATTATTTCACTACAAGGAACTGTAACGTCACAACACCCAGTGGAGCCACTGATTGTCAAGGTGCCTTCTGGAGACAGACATTCAGGCATTTTCCTTCCTTGTCAAGTGGAAAGTATCTGAATTGATTCAATGACCCACAACAACAGCACTTAGGCTTGGCCACCATCCAAAAACACTATCTGACACAACACTGGGAAAGAAGAAAAAACAGAAGAAGACAGACAGGGCAAAGAGAAAAGGCTGAAAGGAAAGCTAAAAAAAGGCAGCGAGCTATTCAGAGAGACAGAGAACAAAGAGTAACGAGGCTGTACTTCACTGTATTAGCTGGTCAGGATTTCACTATCAGGTACTAAAATACACCTCAGGGAAGAAGAGAGAGAGTAAGTAAATATCTCAGTTTAAATGACTAAGGAAAAAGGGAGTCAGAGGCAAGATAAAGAATGTTATAAAGAACATCTATGAACACCTATTTACACAAATGTTTCTAGTGGACGTCAACATTAAAAGTCCCACGGCACCTTCTTCCACAGATACACAAGTGTGCTCCCATCACTCCTGTATACCTACATGAAGTCAGCGTCAGAGTGGGCCTCCTCTGGCAGCACATGTAGCGCCACAGTCCGTGTGGGGCCCCGTCCGACCCGCTGCCAGGCCTCAGTGCAACCACCACCATCCCGCCGCCGGCTCCCCCCGCCCGCCCAGCTCCCCCCGCGCAATCCTGGGAGCTCACGTACAAAACCATAGCTCAGGCTTCTGTGGTCCTTCTTTCAATTTCCTGTGCCTGAGCTCTGCGTCATCCAGGCTGATGGAAAAAGTTAAAAGATAAAGAGCGACTGTTTCTAATAAACAAAATATGGAGTCTTCTTCTGTTGCAGCAGCCGAGTCAAGTTCCTTATCCTCTGTAATCTGATGCTGTATTCTGATGGTACATCTTTACACATGACGCGGCCGACATGCCTGGTGTGGCTGTTCTTTGTGCCGGATCTCCAATAGATTACAAGTGATGGAAACAAAGGAGAGAGGAGAGGGAGGGATGGAGAGTGGGAGGGAGGGATGAACGTAAGAGGCAGAGAGAGGAGGAAAGAGCTGGAGAGTGAGAGGTGGACGGAGACAAAGAATGAGGAGAAAACAAACTGACGGAACACAACAGGCAGTGAAAGAGGCAGAGAGAGAGAGAGAGAGAGAGAGAGAGAGAGAGAGCTGCGAACAGGATGTGGTGGGTCTCTACCTGATGGCTTGGTTTGTACTTCCTGGATCCAATCTATTATTCATACGCTGGATACAGAGAAGGACACAACGCTGCTGGCCTCAATATCATCACCAGTGTGTGTGTAGCTTGTACAGCTGGACGTTCCATATAAATGTCCCTTTCCTAAATTATTCATTTAGATCCCAGGAAGCAGCAGGGAATGTAAATGGAGGGGTCATCAGAATGAGAGAAAAAGATATTTTCAAGTCATGCAGATACTTTTGAGATCTGAGGAGATTTTCAGCCTCTCTCTGATTTCTGCCTATGAACAAATGAAATGCTACATTGTTTTTGCTACATTGTCCAATTTCAACAACTCCACTTATTTTTAAGAAAGGCGTGGTCTTAATGTAAACAAAATGCATTATGAAACTTAAAGTAGTAGCATTAAAAATGTCCCCTGCTGACGTGAGAAAGTCACAGAAAGTCGCCCACTATTATGTGTTACAGTACAATGTCATCAGCCCCCTCTCCTTTGCACATGGCTCAGAGTTTGAAAGCTGCTATTAAACAGTTAATGTATATGGTAAGATACATGCTTTGTTGTACCTTGATTTTTAAAAAAATGTTCTGACTGACTGCTGTGATTGTGTGAGTTACCATATTTGATGATGCTGTCTGTAATTCGCTACAGCAGACTGGAGCTGAGCTGTTGCATTTCTTGGATTGGTGCAGCCCCTCCACACTGTGATTGGCTACTTCCACACGCCAATCAAAATCACAATGGCCAGTTTAAACCAAGCGGCAACCTCCGGCGCTGAAAAATGAAGCCAATGCGGAAGTGCAAAAAAGCTGCAGTTCCTCGAATAACCACTAGAGCAGGCTGCAGAAGGGAGGCAATTACATTTGAGCCCCATGTTAAAATGTCCGATTTTACCACAGAAAAAAACATATTTACAGCCTGGTTCAAAACATGGCTCTAGTCTCATAAGCTGTTTTTCTACTCCATGACAACAAAATTTTTTTATAAGGCGTTCGATTAAAATATACAGCATACATCATTATGCACAATTCATAGCTGTCAATCTAAGTGGCGCCACTTTGATTGACAACTAGCCACTGATGGTCTAAAGGGCGTCACCCCGGCTAATTCTAGTCACTGAGTTTGGGAAAGAGATCGTCGTGGGATTAGCCGGCTAGCAACGATATTTAGCATTTAACCTAGCTGGTTAGCCGTAGCTAGTTTGATTATTTGGAATAAAGTGGCTTTTTTCAGCCAATAGCGTTCATTCAGCCGGCCCATAGGACCCGCCTCAGCTCCGCCCTCGCTCCACCTCTTTGTCCATATTTGGAGTAACCGGAGGTAGGCTACCAAGATGGCTACACACTACGATTTGCTTCATTTTTGCTCTTCAGAAACCTATGGGTGACGTCACGGACACTACGTCCATATTTTATACAGTCTATGGTTTAAACGTGCGTCACAATGATTCACCACTACACTATCACAGCATGTCAGAATGTTGAAAATGAGAGTAGGTGAATGACAAGAAAGGGATGAATATGAGGAAGAGGAGAAAAAAAGGACAAAGTGAACACCAGAGGATAGGTTGAGTGTTTGCCAGGATGAAGGAGCAGAGTGGACAAAGGTAAAGGACAGGGCTGTTTTCCTGTCAACACTTCCATTTTACTAGCAGAGAAATGACCTGTCATCTAAGCCGCCATCTATCTGTGTATGTATAAGTGAAGAGCTGATGCTGTCACCTGTCAAGAGGTCAAGGTGTTCCTGTATGTGTGTGTGTGTGTGTGTGTGTGTGTGTGTGTGTGTGTGTGTGCTGGATGAGCATTTGTTCAGTGTGTTCCTATATATACATGTCCATCCATCATCCCTTTAGAGAGAAACAGACTAAAATCACACAATAACTATAAATAATACATGAAGTGTCCAATAGTGCATCACTCTTATCCAAAGTGCCTTACACTATGAGGAGTGTGTACATTTGTTAGCATGTGGGGCTCCAGTGGGAACTGAAGCCAGTAACTCTACACACTCAGAACTAAATGACGTACACACATTGCAATCATGGACAGTCTCCTCTGGAAAAATGCAAAGGAAATTCCAACTGTCTTCACTCTGTCACAGTGAACCTGACTGTAAGACATATGTTCACGTCCAAGTTTATTTAGACCGTCGGGTAAAAGCAGGATAGCAGGAATACGGCTATATAGCTCATGATGTCATCTTCCAAGGGTTAGAATGGCAGCATCTATGGCAACATCTCGTGACTGTGAAGCTAAGCGGGAAAAGAAGCAGGATCATATTTTCACCTATAATTATGGCACTGTAGCAAGCGGCAACCTCCGCCGCTGAAAAATAAAGCCAATGCGGAAGTGCAAAAAAGTTGCAGTTCCTAGAATAACCACTAGAGCAGGCTGCAGAAGGGAGTCAATTACATTTGAGCCCCATGTTAAAATGTCCGATTTTATGACAGAAAAAAACATATTTACAGCCTGGTTCAAAACATGGCTCTAGTCTCATAAGCTGTTTTTCTACTCCATGACAACTCTGGGGGGGCGAATTTTTTTTATAAGGCGTTCGTTTAAAATATACAGCATACATCATTATGCACAATTCATAGCTGTCAATCTAAATGGCGCCACTTTGATTGACAACTAGCCACTGACGGTCTAAAGGGCGTCACCTCGGCTAATTCTAGTCACTGAGTTTGGGAAAGAGATCGTCATGCGGTTAGCCGGCTAGCAACAATATTTAGCATTTAACCTAGCTGGTTAGCCGTAGCTAGTTTGATTATTTCGAATAAAGCGGCATTTTTCAGCCAATAGCGTTCATTCGACCCGCCTCAGCTCCGCCCTCGCTCCACCTGTTTGTCCATATTTGGAGTAACCGGAGGTAGGCTACCAAGATGGCTACGCACTACGATTTGCTTCATTTTTGCTCTTCAGAAACCTATGGGTGACGTCACGGACACTACGTCCATATTTTATACAGTCTATGCACTGTAGGCTTTATATGTAGGGCAAATACATGACTTAGGTAACTAGTTGCAAAGGTTATATATGCATGATGAAATATGATTTAACATATAGCTTAAATGTTAAAATGATATTTACCAACACACCACTGTTCTGGACTGTACTGTAGACTATAAGAGTTTATGCAGATTTAAATCATAGGTAAGACAGCTGCACACATTTCTCCTGTATCTGTATCAGCCCTATCCAACAATGCCTGTAATAACAGCTCCTCATGGATAACATGGAAACTTGAAGTAAACAAGATAAAGACACTATATTAGATTTTATCTGTCAGAGCTAAGTTGAGATATCTTATCACAGTGAATCAGGTGACATCCAGTTAGGAGGAAATAACCTGACTGAAACACAAGTCTGTTTTCACCAAGAGACCTTATTAGATTTATTATGTCTATGAAGCACTGAACGAGCTATCAAGGTTTGATTATTGGTTCTGACAGGATAACCACATTTTCCTCATAGCAGAAAAACACAAAGTTGTGAGGATACTGAAAATGAATTCTCCTCTAGACTGCCACAATATCAATCACAACAATGACTCACTTCCATATCTGGTACCTTTTAATAATCATATTGTCATTAGTCTTTCCCAAAACATCTGTCCTCTCACCGAATGTCTGCCTGAACGCTACCTCCAGGCAGCTCTTTACACATTGAAAACATTGGCGGAGACAGGAGTGATTTCTTGGGTTAAGAGAATTGAAAAATTGTATTTACTCCTCCTCGTAAAAGTGGGACCAAATATGTGCTATTCTTAGAACCCTGGGCCGGTTATTACTGAATTCCTACCCTGAGACATGTGATAAATATGGGCCCAGATCTGAGAGTACAAGATAAAATATCCTCACAAAATACCTGCTTCTGTGGACTGATTACCAAACACTGTTCGTCGCAGGCAGAATGAAGAGAACTGAAGAAATATCGATGCCTAATGGCTTTTTGGCTGCTTTGTCTACCTCTACGCTCTCACTTCCTGCTGACATCAGCGTTTCCAGCAGAAGAAGGTGAAATGGTTCTTTGAGGCCTGATTAGGAAGCTCCATCAATAACCATTATATTAGATGGCCAACAAAATGGGCTACCTGGCACACAGGCCCACTTTGCATTGTCTTTTTTGGCTTCCAACTCTGCTCGTCCATTGTTATCTCGCTACCTCTGTCCTATCTGTCCTCAGCCATACTTCTGCTAACCTCATGCATGACTTCATTACTTTAAAACAACCTCGCTATGAACTCTATCTCATGGTTTAAAGTACAGTATGGAGGGACTTCAAAAAACACACTCTGCTATTCACTTCAATGACTTCTTAATGACTTTCACTCTCTTGTTTTGTGGGTGTCAAGTACTCAAAAGTTTGAAGGTAAGTCGTGCCCTTAGGCCTCATCTTGTAAAGTGAGGTAACCAGAGTGAAGTCATCTCATTTAAGACTGCTGCTCTGACAAACAAACCCCTGACGTCCTGAGGCACACTGATGCATTTCGATGCTGTACTTTGATTAACAAGAAAAAAAAGTCTTTAAGGACATCCATTTATATGAGAAAATACATTTTTCTACTTTCAAAAACCCACAAATTCTGAAGAACTGAGGCTTCTGGGAGCCCTGCTAAATAATTTATGAGTTGATAAATTGATGAACAAACGTCTGAATTTCATAGAGCACAGGATGATGAAATTCTCTCCGTTCGTTTCTTACCCTCGATGCAGTTGTTTAAGGTCAAGCTTTAAAGAGTTCGTACTTTCTGTCTTAGAAAAGAAGCAACATAAAAAAAAGACAAATTATAGCTCCATTAAAGTCTTATAGCCAAGAGACTGATTTTATTCACACAGGATTAGTATTATCATAGGACCTCTGTCTTGATCAAAGCACATTAATATCTTAATTAGCATTGGATCCTATTACAGACAGATTTGCAGGACATTAAACTCACTGTGGGTCCAGCGTGAACAGAGCAGTTCTCCCTCTGTTTCTGTGGCTATCTTTGACTCCTTCGCTGTGTCCTACATATTGGGGGATTATTTTGAGGCTCAGGGGAGTCAGGATGTCTAGATAAGATACTGACATGTACACCTGTGCCGTCCTCACCCCCTATGGATGACTGCTGGACATTTGACTCCAACCCACTGCCCTGCTACAATATCTCAGCAACATGGCAGACAGGATCCCGAAACCAGTGTCGGACAAGGAGGATCACATGTCAGAGTGACACAACCTGCAAACATGGACTCATTATAGTTTCAGATCTACCCAGCAACAAGTGGCCCGGCCTATTAGACGGCCTTGAACGGTTACGGTAAACACTTGGGTATTCACTGGGGTATTATGGGAGAGGGGGGTTAGAGTGGCATGCACCAGATGATGTGTGTTTCATCATGAGCCTGGGACAAACAACAACTGGGTCAAAAGCATCTACACCAGAACTGACATATCAATTAAGACTCCCAGAAGTGCAAGAGTCCTTGGGTTGGATCTTCCAATATGATAAAATCTGTTTGTTTCAGTTTCTTTAAGCATGGCAAACTGGATTATTCTGTCATCTTAAAGTGAAACAGTTAAGAAACAGATGTTATTCTGATTACTGCTCAAGTCATTTATCAAGGAGAAAAGGCACTGGTTCTGTCGGTTCACCATCTCAAAGCTGAAGATTTCCAGTTCCCCTTTCTTTTCTATGATAGTAAATTGAAATACTTGGGGTTTAGATCTATTGTATGGACGATGCAAACAAGTCACTTTGGGCTGTTGTGATGGGAAATTTCCCAGAAAAGTAAACAATTAATCAACAAAATTCTGTAGATTAAATAATAAATAATCCCTATTGGAAACCAGAACAGAAGTCCTGACAGTCAATACTGTAATACCCAGCTTCACCCTTTTATTTGACTTTGTAAGTAGCTTTAAAATGGGGGACAGTATCATATACACAACATTCTGTGCCCAGGTGTTCCAGTGCTTTATTAAAGTCATATGATGTTAGAGTTATATATTCACACTCAATACTCTGCTTTCATAGCTGCACCATCAAATTTGGTGTATGTCTTGTGCATCACTATATATATATTTTCTCAAAAGCTCAGATTTTTCCAAATCTAAAATCTACACCAATCTGTGCGGAGCTGGTGTAACACACAGCAGATACATTATAAACACTGACAGAGAAACCTGATCTACTTAACATGAACAATGTTTGCCTGCAAAGCAAATACAAAATGGAAGGACCTGTGGGGTTGAAGAGGTTAAAAAACTTCCAGGTGCATTAAGCAGGGATGTTAAGAGATAAGAGACAGCAGAGTCAAAAAAAAGAAAATATATAGATTTTCCTCGTAATTCAGGATTAAATCAGACGACTATGCTTCATAAGGCGCTGTCATTTTAGCAGTGATAATACTCTCCCACTCTTCCTGCCCATCGCTGAATTAGAGTTGGCACTCTGAGATAAAAGGAAGAAAAAATGCTGGCTGGGATGTTCCTGTTGAGCTGCTACCTCCACCTCGCCCAGAAGCATCCTTCAGACACACAAAACCAATACTGCCATGAATTATATATTACTGCATGACTCATCATCAGCTCGCCAGGCTAATGGCAACAAAAAGACAAAATCCTGTGAGCGTGTGAGACGCACAGCCAGACAGCAAAGAGGAGGAGCACAGATGTAGCTTTCCATCATCTCTTCCTACACGTGTTCTTCATTGTAAAAACTCCAACGACAGTGGAAAAAAAGAGAACATGATGAAACGAGGAGGCGATGAAGAGCGGAGTGCAGGAGGAGGCAGCTGTGCTAAAGTCAGACAGCAGCACATCATTTCAGACAGGCAGGAAGGAGTGTGTATTTAAAATTCATCATCACAGCTAAAAACATATTCACAAAGATATTTTATCTGTCGGAGCATTTTGCATCAAGCGTCCAGAGATCTCCACAAATACACAATTATGGTTCGTGGCCTGAAGTGCATGTCGGAATGTTGGTTTTTGGTTCGACTTCTATGAGTTGAATTTGGGGTTTTATGGGCAGAAAATGACAAAGAATGGAATTTGGCTATTTCTCAGTGTTGTTGATTACTATTGAAATACAGACAACCACAGCACTAACTCACAACTTAAGCTACTCAAATTATGGAAAATCATTTCCAGGTAGGACTGAACACCTCAACGTGGAAAAGCTAAAAATAAATTTAGATGTCACCCCCCCCCAAAATGACAAAGAAGTTATATAATGAAGCATCACAATCAAAACATATTTTACTCGAACATGTTGTCAGGCTTCATGATTTCTGCAGATTTTCATTCAAGGTTCACTTTGGTCACAGGCAGAAAAATGTGTTTATTCCATAATAAAAGATAAACAACAGATTTAGGGAAAAAGCAATGACAAGTTTGACATTTTAGCACAACGTAATGGGTCACTGGCCAAAGGCTAAAGCATGGAAACCCATTAGTGTGACTCAAGTCTTTACGTTTTATCTGTCTCAGCCAACAGATGATGATAGAAAAGGCTCTGTCTTTAACTTGTCTGTTTAACTCGTGTGGTGTTTTTGCTTTGGAAGGACATAGAACATGCAGCATAATGGAATGATTTTCATTAGCAAGCATCCTCTGGACAAAATAAGGCCCATGTTATAGCACTAGAGAATGATGCATCTGATCTTGTGATTCATTCATTTTCTAGATGATCTTGTCAACAGCGGCCTCATCGTCACCGCTGCTATATTCTTCCTCAATGTTAAATTATAATAAGTGTTAGGGTTAGGTTTTTTCCACGGATCTGTTCTACTGGTAGCAGCTAATGATACTTTCAATAACCTGTGGCACGCTAAACTACACAAACACACTTTGTTTTGAACTGCTCATGTTCCCTTATGTTTCCTGTTAGCAGCTTTCATTTTTGTTTTCTGCCATATTTATTCATCAGAATCACAAAAGCACTCATGTCACTCCATTAGTGGCTTATATTTATTGTATACTCATAACTGCAGGAAACACTTTAAAGGTCAGCCAAAGAGATCGACACACACACACTCTGTACACACGACTGACAAACACAGCGACGTATTTGTGTTGTGGCTCATGTTAAACTTTAACCTCTCTTTCAAAGATCAAGAGAGCGTGGCAGCTGTGGTCAGTCCCCCCCTCCAGCCTTTCTACACTGTTGCTGCATGACAACGAGAGCCCAGCTTAACCAATGAAATTAGAGAACGGCTCTGTAGCCAATCAGGGAAGGCCTCTCCACCGAGGCCTCGCTTCCGTCTGAAGCGGTGAGGCTGCGTCTGAGGCTCGTGGGACAGAACGGTTAAATGTTTAAAACACACACTCACACACACACACACACACATGGATTTTTCACACATATTATCATTGTACAAGGAAGTGCCAGTGGAATACATTTATGTGTGATTTTGTGTGAATTTCACTGCTTGACACGGAGTAGAGATGAACTTATTTTACTGTCTCCTGGACAGAACTGGCTGATACTAAGTAATGATCTTTTTTTTAAATTTATACATAAATTAGTGAATCAGACCAGTGCACCTCACACAACTGACACTGGTGTAATGGTATGCAAAACCAACAGATATGCAAAATATATTATTATGTTGACAGATTAATTTGGATATTTCCATATTGTGATTTGGGTAAAAATTTGGGTCATCCATGCATTGCAGTTTCACAAAGCCCAAAGCTGACATCTTCAAATTGCTTGTTAGATCAAGTTAAAAACCCAAAGGAGATTCAATTTACAATAATATGAAAAATAGAAAAACAGCAAATCATCACAAGTACAAGCAACCAGAGAATGTTTGGC
>JBBMOC010000059.1:123248-130748 GCA_037975185.1 Centropyge bicolor | reverse complement strand
TATACACACACACACACACACACACACACAGTATACACACACACACACACACACACACTGTATACAAACACAAAGTCCTGAGAGTCATCAAAGCTACGAGTGTGTGCCATGATTTTAGAGGCCCAATAGATGCGCACACACACACACACACACACACACACTTTCCACATGCCGGCAGTCACCACATCAACTTGCTTCCCTAAGATGGAAACTATTCTGTGCTTTGTTCAATAGCTTACTCACACATTCCTTCATGCTTTAGATGAGCGCATGCACACACACACACACACACAGACAAAGCCTTCTTTCACCTGCTGATAACATAATTCTAACAGTGTGGTGACACTCTTCACTCTTGTCTCGTCAACCGAACACCAGCAAAACAGAATTCTACATTTTGTCTCCTCTGAATCCTGAGTTAGTCAAGAAGCTCTTCTATGGCTTTTTCAGGTCACAAGCGAACTTCAAAGAGAGATATCAAGGCAGAGGTAATTCCAGATTAGAAGAGGCATTTATGCAGGAAAGAAGTCAGCTTTATCTGCGAGATGACCGAACATGTGCTTCAGGTTATTCGCCGCATTTCTTCACATGAGTCAACACTGTGGATGTAGATCAGTGAAAAGGAAAAGATTCTTCAGTCAGGACTTGGTTTACACATGGTGGTCCATTGTTTTGTTCTCTTATAATGCATTCATCTTTATTGTTGCTCAGACTCAGCTCCTGCAACTTGCTTTGTCATTTGGTCTATATAGATGTTATATAACTTTAATCTTCCAGCGCAGACAAAATGACAACTGAGCCCTCTAAACACACACCAACACACATGACTTTCACAGCCAGTGACAGCTGTCCACTGCAGCACTCAGCACTGACTTATGGAACCATAGCGGGGGTGTCTCGAGGGGGGGGTCAAAGGCGCGACAAGATCTATTCATTTCACCACGTTGAAAAATTAGGCAACATTTACATGAGCTACATTTGTATGTTATGGCCAGAGTGACTTCAAACAAGTCAGAAAAAATCACCGCTAAAAAGAAAAAGCGAGAATCTGCAAATGCCTGAAGTTTGCTCTTTCATACACGTCGGAAGGCCGATACATTTGACTTGATAATAATGCATGTTAGTGCAGGTGAAATCACTGTTATTTGATGGGCGAACTAAATGAACGGTGTCGTTTCAGCTGAAGAGGCTGCAGGTGTATGCACGTGGGTGGGCATGAGGAGAAATCCCTCTGAAGAGCAGCTGGGATTTAAAAAGTTCAGAAAGCACCTCAGCGAGGGCAACAATTTAATTTGCTATTGTAGAAATCTTTACTCCTCATGGAAGTGAAGGCGGACAGAAGGGCGTACTTAATTAAACACTTTTTTATGTTTCTAATCAATTGCACTACTCATCCCTTTGTTTTGTGGGGAACACTAACGAAATCAACTTTTAATTAAAACTGATTTCTTTTTGTAGCTGAAGTTGCTGAGTCACAGGATGAGGGAAAGGAATAGTCGCACGAATCCAGCTCCACTCTCCCTCACAGCAAACACATGTGTCTTTTCGAGCTTTGTAAATGACTGAAAGTTGTTCGTTGTGCTCTCAGGCCCAGGATGAGAGGAGAGGAGAGAGTGACACAGGTCACCAGCACTTTATAAATCAGGCCTATAAAATGAAGATAGTGTGAGTGTTAGAGTAGTTGATGACTGGGCTCATCCAGCAGTTTGTTAAGATTTATGTCTATGTCCATTGATTATTGAGTTCTTCCTGTAGAGTGTGAACATGGCCTGGATTAGGTCAAGAATATTTACTGGTATTCTACAGCACTTTAGATAAAAGCTTACATAGCCAATTTAAGGCCCTTATTACACTCAGACACCATAAATCAACACATGTTTAACTGTGACTGAGTGAACCACAAAACAAGGCCAACACGTGGCAGCTTCAAGCGGCAACTGAAGTGCAAAAAAGCTGCAGTTCCTCGAATAACCACTAGAGCAGGCTGCAGAAGGGAGTCAATTACATCTGAGCCCCATGTTAAAATGTCCGATTTTATGACAGAAAAAAACATATTTACAGCCTGGTTCAAAACATGGCTCTAGTCTCATAAGCTGTTTTTCTACTCCATGACAACTCTGGGGGGGGCGAATTTTTTTATAAGGCGTTCGTTTAAAATATACAGCATACATCATTATGCACAATTCATAGCTGTCAATCTAAGTGGCGCCACTTTGATTGACAACTAGCCACTGACGGTCTAAAGGGCGTCACCCCGGCTAATTCTAGTCACTGAGTTTGGGAAAGAGATCGTCGTGGGGTTAGCCGGCTAGCAACGATATTTAGCATTTAACCTAGCTGGTTAGCCGTAGCTAGTTTGATTATTTCGAATAAAGCGGCTTTTTTCAGCCAATAGCGTTCATTCGACCCGCCTCAGCTCCGCCCTCGCTCCACCTCTTTGTCCATATTTGGAGTAACCGGAGGTAGGCTACCAAGATGGCTACGCACTACGATTTGCTTCATTTTTGCTCTTCAGAAACCTATGGGTGACGTCACGGACACTACGTCCATATTTTACACAGTCTATGTCTTATTCCTAAGCACGCACAAGCAATATATATGAAAGCATGTGTCTGCACCAAAGTTCATATGAACACACACACACACATTCAGTTATACCCAGCTGAATCCTGGAAGATGTAGAAAAAAGGTTTAGAAAGAAGCTCTGATCAGCTCACAGGCAGGACTCATGTTCTCTAGGTGTGTGTCTGTGTGGATGGATTATAACAAGGTCATGTGTATGTGTGTTTTTATTTTGTGTGGAACAATACTTGGAATTTACCCCAAAACACCGCAAGTAGAAGAAAATAGTTTATTGAGTAGACAAGGACCACCGGAGCGCCCGACCTGTGTGAGTGTGTGTGATGACAGTTTGTGAGTGATTTCGTCCAGTGAGGCAGCGAACACTGCCAGCAGTCCCACAGTCCTTTGTGTCTTATTGTCTGAGCTTCCCTCTGTAGCTGGAGGGTGGAGGTTAAGTCACGATGCCTCTCCCTCTTTAGTACTTCTACATTCTCAAATAAAAGCTGGTGTTCGCATCATAGCCAGACACAGCACTAATTCAGTGCAAGATGGTAACGAGTTCTAATACAATTCACCTACTTCCAAGGGTCATGGGAAAGGGATGAAGGTCTCACATCAAAACTTCTCTTTATACTACAACTGTTGTTGGAGTTTTGACATTTTCAACATTAGAGTCATGTCATGCTCTACAGGCATCACTCCTCACACCGTTTTGACTCACTAATTGATTCCAGTTGGTTTGCTATTTTTTTTAATGATGTTAAACTACTATCAATCAAACACTTCCTGTCAATGTTTCACATTAAAAGCAAACCAGGATGGGGGGGAACAATATGCTCTTTGTTCTGCTGGAAAGCTTTTAATGTGAAACATCTGTGCAGGCACAGTTGAGCTTCACTGACAGTAGCTTAACACTAGTCGGACAAATGCAAAGTGGAACTCGCTGGGATTAATTACTGAGGGAGAACAGTGTTTCTGCTGGTTCGTTAGAGCAATGGATTGGAGAGTAGAGAGAAAACGGGGAGATATCTTATTAAAATATGATAATATATATTTATAATAAACAAGGGGTAGCAATCAGTTAAGGCCTATCTCTAGTATAAGCCTGTTTCAAATAAAGGCCCCCATTCACTATTTGAGATTTTATAGTATCTTTTTTTTGTTGTTGTTATGATCCCGGCACACTTAATTCTGTATCATGATTTCAGCATCAACACAATTTACAAACACTGGTCAGAGTGTGATCTTATCATCTAATCATCTTTGGACATTCAGAAAAAAAGAAGTGGCTGGCCGAGCTGTGTTTGTGTTGGCGGTTCACACTCGGAGCTTCGGGCCCATTGTCAGTTTGTGTGGCACTTCTATCATAAGCTGCACATTTCCTCTGTTTGTTTTATTCACTGCCACCTACAATAAGCATCTAGAGTTACACCAGCTCAATTCCTTCTCACATTTACTGCCTGCTTGTTTTATTACCCAGTCAATCAACAATAAAAGAGCGGTTATGTGAATCCCTTCCCGCCTGCCAGAGAGACATCATAATAACCACAGAAATTGACACTAGATTATTTCTTGCCGGGTTAAAATAAATTTCACCGGCTCAAGTGCGAGACTTGTTTTCCATAAACTAGCAGATTGGTTACAGGCTTTAGTGCTAGAAGTGCTGTTTATTGGCCAGAGTAATATTGATCTCTCAGGAGAAATGATTACCTTTTTGAAGGCTGGTGTCAGTCGGGTTTAATCCCTGAGTTTCACCATGGGGTGTCTGAAATCTTCACTAACCCGCCGCCCCGTCAGATAAGCTTTTGCCTACAGAGTCCCTGTGAATGTTTTGGATTCAGTCTCTTATTAGTTTGGACATGAGATGACACAGCGATTATGAGATTAAACTACATTACATATCTTTTTGGGGTATTTCAGCTATATCAGATAAAAAGTCACAAAGTGCTTTGTGTGTTTGTGTGTGTGTTTGTATATGTGTGTGTGTGTGTGTGTGTGTGTGTTTTACATCATCCCCATATTTTGGTGCCAGAAATTCACTGATTATGATGCAGATTAAGATCCTTCAGTTGTAAATGCTTTTCACATTTGGAGCTTGGAGGATGCAAAAGTGGAGAGAGGAGAATCTGCTGCCGTCACAGTCCCTTAGGTTCTGGGACTCCCAGTCTGAGACCCACTTCTCTGTCTCGATAACTCCGAGAGGAGTAGCTTGAGGTGTTTCTGCTTGGCCGTGTGCCCAGGACACTAAAAATCCCTGATGTTGTTAGCATCGAAAGCACCTTAAACTCAGAGTGAGTGGATCATAAAGTCACTTTACGAGCAGGTAAAAATGACCTTTTACCACATTATGGCTACAGAGTCCCAGTATTGTCACTTTGTGTTTAATGAGATTGGGGATTTCAGTGGTACAAGATGAAGGAGTGTGTGAGATAGTTTTCAATTATCTCTGTGTTTTTGTCAGCTTGGTAGCAGGTGGACAGAGGTAGTGCCATGACTGAGAGAGAGAGTGACTGATACCACAATGCTTTTAGTCCTGGTTTTAAGTCTGCTTTTAAACCTCAGGTCAGCCTTGAAACCTGCTATCACATTCAGATTTGCCAAATCTTTTCCAAAAGGGTATTCCCTGCTACTTTCCCTCAACTCTTCCCTCAACATAGCTAGACAGGACTAGACAGCATGCTGTCATTGGTGCCTTTATATAAGGTGCATGCATTACATAGTGCTAGTTACCTCATTAGAACTAATCTAAAGGATGTTTCCTCTTTTCTTCTTCCCCCTTTCATACCACTTGTTTAACTCCAGGTGGTGATAAACTGTGCCATTCCCAAGGGGCTGAAGTACAACCAGGCTACGCAGACCTTCCACCAGTGGCGCGATGCCCGGCAGGTCTACGGCCTCAACTTCGGCAGCAAGGAGGACGCCAACGTATTTGCCAGTGCCATGATGCACGCCTTGGAGGTGCTCAACTCCCAGGACACAGGTAGTTGTGCTTCGCACTGTATGTGTGGGTTTACTTTTTCAAAGATTGTGTGCTATCTTCACCTTTGCTGGACAGTAGAATACAGAGAGGCAGATTGCTGGCTGGAACAGAACTGGGGAGTGCAGGTACATGGTATGCACATTAACCATTCAGCTGCCAGGGTGCCCCACTGTGGTTTTCCACATGTATGTAACACAGTACAAACGTCAGTGCTGAATCACAAGCTGGATCCTCATGGCCGGACCTCTTCTTGTGAGTCTCACTGAGAAGAGGTCTGTCTGCATGAGATTTGCCAACAAAAAATCTACTTACTTAGACATCATTTTCCTTCACAGTAAAAGGCTCAGGACAAGGAAATGTACTCATTAGATTTTTATTACCACAAACTGGAGCTGCAGACTTCACCTATTTACAGTATCAGCAGTTTTTTTTATCACATTTAGCAACATTTTGTTAAAACAGATATAAACCTCAGGTCGTCTATTATGGATATGGCTTATTTTGATTTTCTGCTCGGCAAGATGTAGAGAGTATCCAGCCATCCTATTCTACAAACTATATATGTTTCTAGTTATCTTGCATAAATAAAAGACGAGCGTATTGATTGTATGAGGTTTTAACAGCAACACAAGGTCAGGGCTTTCGCTTCAATGCTCTGAGGAACTTGCATATATCTAATAATAAAGCACAGAAATGAAGCTGTTGCTGCAGTTGGATCCACAGTACTGGAGGTAAACTCGCTGGTTTCATAGTTCCTCTGTGTGTTTGGATGTGAAACACTCTGAGACAGGAAGCTGTACCACAGGGGATGGGAACATTATTTTTAAAAAAAAGCAGGATAACAAAAGACATATGTCAACACTAAAAATGTACCGAAGTGAGCATGAGTTACTAATGACTTTACCAGAAGCAGTGAACAGGGTGAAATGTCTTCATTCATTACAGGAAGCTCACCACAAAGAACCAAGGCTGCACTCACAACCGGCAATTCAACAGCCGTGACTTTTCTTAATCAAAACTTTCATTTAGAGCTGAGAGCTCTGCAAGCAGTTAGCGATAGACGGCTTCTGGTAACGGCGTCAGTTAATGGGTATTTGAATGATGTATTTTTAGCATCATTGAGCATGATTTGTGCTCACGTCTGCCAATCAACCAATCATTCAAGGTCATTTAACAAACCCGTAATTGACCGCGGCATAAAAAGGGACAACCTCACAGCAAGAGGCCGCTGATTCACACACACACACACACACACACACACACACACAGAATGATTCAGTAGTCATGTCACACACACATTCACACAGCCCCATCTAATTCTGCCCACAAATATATCGCCGGCTGTAACTTCAGTGGCACACCATGACCTTGGTTTTCTGAAACATGCACTCATTACGTAGCTCCATCCTCTGGCTGTGTATCTACATTTGCCCGTCTGCCAGAAGGGAGGCAGAGAGGAGCAGGGGGAGCATTGTTACCCTTCACTGTGTGCTGTTGTGAACACTCTGATTTAGACTCCCAAAGTGAAGACTAATCTTCAGGCACAACTTGCTCCTGATTCCTTTCCTCGTCCCCTCTTTTTTCCCCTTCTTTCTCTTTTCCTCTCTTTCTTGTTAATCCAGCGAAGATGAGGCAGAGATTTTAATTGCAGCCTCCTCGTGTTCATGTGATCTCAGCATCCAGATGCTGCTCCACATGACCTGCCATGCCCTGCCTCCCTCTCCCCTCCCCTACCATTCCCTCCTCTCTCCCTAAGCCATGCCTCTCATCTCGCTCTAATCCCATTCACTAATTAACCTGATAGTGATGCGCCTCATTATGCTAATAGTGCGAGGTGTGTGTGTGGTATGTTTGTGTGTGTGAGGACAAGAGACGAGGCAGAGTATCAGAGACAGAATGAATGGAGTGACATGAGGAGACATTCACAGGACTCGTGCCAGGATCTTGTCATCCCAAAT
>JBBMOC010000059.1:97500-118253 GCA_037975185.1 Centropyge bicolor | reverse complement strand
CTATGAATTGTGCATAATGATGTATGCTGTATATTTTAATCAAACGCCTTATTAAAAAATTCGCCCCCCCCAGAGTTGTCATGGAGTAGAAAAACAGCTTATGAGACTAGAGCCATGTTTTGAACCAGGCTGTAAATATGTTTTTTTTCTGTCGGAAAATCGGACATTTTAACATGGGGCTCAAATGTAATTGACTCCCTTCTACAGCCTACTCTAGTGGTTATTTGAGGAACTGCAGTTTTTTAGCACTTCCGCATTGGCTTCATTTTTCAGCGGTGGAGGTTGCCGCTTGGTTCTAATCAATGTTTCTTATTAAACACAGCACTGCGGTTTCAGTTCAAACTGAAGTCATCACAACACAGTTACAATCTCAACATATTGCCTTTCCTATTGAGCAAGTGAATGCCATCAGTGCTGTGATTAATCAGTTCGAACAGCTTCCCATAAACCTAGAGTGCCTTCCACATTCCTTAATGACATATTCATAATAATGCAGTTTATGATTCTCTTCAAAGCATGCACACAGAGGAGGGCAATATGAACAGTTAAGAGACACAGGACAGAGGGGGTATGTGGCGTGAGACTGGCTTGGATGCAACACCAGCGTCGCCTCTGGCATTTTCTGCAGCCTACAGAATGCTATTACTTATTACCAGCATATAAGCAGAAGGAGCGAGTTCATATGAGACTTCATTCAGACAATTTCAGCCCTTGAGCACAAAACTAATGAAAACTGCTTCATGGCTGTATTTTGTATCTGTCACTAAATAACTACACAGTCTCCCAGAGTTCAGTGACGTGCCTAGTAATTGACAGCCAGACACCTAGCAGTTGAGTGGCTTGTGTTTAAAGGGGCTCACCAGCAATTTAATGTCACAGTTTAGGGGAATCACAGACAAGCAATTAAAATAAACAAATGGCCAAATTTAAACAGATGACTCCAGTAATAGTAATCCTACATTTCCTGTGATGGCCATAAAAAAATTTTTTATGTCACTGTCTTGTAATCTCACACATCTTTCCCCACATAAGATAAGATAAGATAAGATAACTTTTATTGATCCCCCTTAGGGGAAATTTACTTGTCACAGCAGCAGAACAAACAGTAACTCAAAAATAAATACCAGTAAGTGGCTAATTAAGAAATAAGGCAGCAATAAAAAACAAGAAACAATAAGTGGCATAGAGACAATAAAGTGACAAAAGTGATATACTTCCCAGAGGAATTTGAGGAAACCCTGAACACATCACAAGACTTTGTAAATCTCCTCCAGAGACACAAAAGACAATATAGAAAAGGCTGTGTAATACTCCTCCTGACAAGTAAACTGACCTTTGTGGGTAAAATTGGTAGAGTGCCCTTTTAATGTTTGACACCCACAGTGTACTGAGTGTAACTGTGTGAGCACTGGGCTGCTGTACAAGGGAGGGGAAATTATTCATTGCATGACTATAACTACAAACTACTAATATGCACTAGTGACAACTGGAGTACGAGCAGAAAGAGACAGAAAGTGAGAGGGGAAGAGAAAGATGCTGAGGGAGGAGAGATTGAAAAGCAGAGAGCGTAAAAATGGAGTAAAAGACAGGCAAAAATTGCTTGGGGAGATGAAAAGAATGAGTGAAGAAGGAGTAAAGAAAAGAGCCAGGGGGAGTGATGAGAGGAGGACAGACCCACTTCCACTGAGACACACACCTTGTGTTTTTTAAAAGTATCGGTTTTGAAGTTGGAAATGCACAAAAACGGAGGGTCCACACTGTCGAGCAAAACACTTCTGTGGATGTCAAGTGTGACTGAGGCTCACACACACACACACACACACACACACACACACACGCACAGCAGTGTAAACAGAATGTTCACGTGCCAAATCTGCTTAACATGCGCCTCACTCCGGGGTTGAGACAACTTTCTGACAAGAGAATCTCGTTGAAACAGCTCTGAAACATTTATCTTCTGTGTGTACGGTGGGCTTGTGTTTACAAGTGTGCGTGCTACCATACAACGTCAAATGCACACAGACATCGAGAAAGCACATGAGAACCATAGACTGTATAAAATATAGACGTAGTGTCCGTGACGTCACCCATAGGTTTCTGAAGAGCAAAAATGAAGCAAATCGTAGTGCGTAGCCATCTTGGTAGCCTACCTCCGGTTACTCCAAATATGGACAAAGAGGTGGAGCGAGGGCGGAGCTGAGGCGGGTCCTATGGGCTGGCTGAATGAACGCTATTGGCTGAAAAAAGCCGCTTTATTCCAAATAATCAAACTAGCTACGGCTAACCAGCTAGGTTAAATGCTAAATATTGTTGCTAGCCGGCTAACCCCATGACGATCTCTTTCCCAAACTCAGTGACTAGAATTAGCCGGGGTGACGCCCTTTAGACCGTCAGTGGCTTTTAAACGAACGCCTTATAAAAAAATTTGCCCCCCCCCCCCCAGAGTTGTCATGGAGCCATGTTTTGAACCAGGCTGTAAATATGGTTTTTTTCTGTCGTAAAATCGGACATTTTAACATGGGGCTCAAATGTAATTGACTCCCTTCTGCAGCCTGCTCTAGTGGTTATTCAAGGAACTGCAGCTTTTTTGCACTTCCGCATTGGCCTCATTTTCAGCGCCGGAGGTTGCCGCTTGATGTGAACACGTCCTCACACATTCAACTTTTACAAACTTGTTCACACCTCTGCTCATGTGCTTCGTTATGACGACAAGAGCTGAAGTGTGTGAACACTCTGCAGCGGCTGATGAACCTACGACTGAATCACAAACCTCTAGCATTAAGAGTGAACACCTCACCACCCATATCCTACATGAGCTGAGTCAAACAAACTAGAGCTGGTCATGGAGAGGAGAGAAGACATGAAGGCAGGATAACTAATTCATGACTTGCTGCTCTAGCGGGGTATTTTTTGCATATTCCACAGGCAAGTTATTAAACCTTACATCTTTATGGAATCGTGGAAATTGACTAAGATGAGCAGCAGCTACAGTGGTTCCATGCTGGGATGCAGTGGAGGATAAACCCACCCACACTCATGCTTTATGTGCATAATAGAGATCTCAGATGGGTTGGGTTTTTTTTGACAGACACAAATCTTCATGCTATAAATGTATGGTATATATCACGATAAGCAGAGTCAAATTGATTTTACGATAAAGCTGACAAGACGAATGTGTTTCTGAAAACACTCATATGGTTTCTGTTTCTACTGTTGAGCCCTCATTTTGCTCAGTGGCATTTTGGTAAACAAGCAAATCTATCAAGCGGTGCCACGGCACAACCACCATGAGCAGCCACTGGGTTAGAAAAAGCTGTGGTCCGACACATGAGCTTTGATGTGTCCTCTTTGTCAGCATAAGTGAGGCAGGGCAGTACTTTGGTTCTTCTGCCTGTTTGGTCAACTTATCCTGACCTCACACTGAATCGCTGTGGATGGGGATTCTTTGATGCTGCTGGTTGCAATGGTTTATTGTGTATGACAGTTGAATTAGTTTGCACAGATTACCCAGTCAACGATCAAAAAACTGGACAGGTTTCCAACCAATGAGCTTCCACCATACAGACACAGCCCTGATCTGGAGCTTCACCTGATTCACCAGTCAAATGTGTTTCTGATTGATTCGATTACTTAAGTCTAACCAACAGTTTATATTAATTTAAAATGACTAAAGAACAGAAAAGACATCCCAGCTGGAACTGGGAAAAAGATTTGCTTAAAGGAATAGTTAGTCATTTTGGGAAATCCCAAATCCTTGCATTCTTGGTGTGAGTTGGATGAAAAGATTGATGCCACCCTGATGTCGATACAGAAAAAATTATAAATTCGCTGACCTCAGCATCAAGAGTAGACAAAGGGAGAACCAGCCTGGCTCTGTCATAAGGTGACCAGATACCAGCACCTCTGAAAGCCCCCTCATTACTTTGTGTTTGTAATCTGTAGTAGTTACACTGAACTCTCAGCGGCTCCACAGACACTGATGTACATGTGGCTACGATGGGCAGAAGGGAAACACTATAAAAAAAACCTCTTAATAAGGGCTTCATTTCCTTTACCTCCCAGAGCCTCCTCTACACTCTCATTTAGGTCTGGGTGGCTTTCTTGATCGCATGTAGCCAATGAGAGAGGGCACTTTAAACAATCACATGTGAGTGGTAAAAAAAAAAAATGATTGCATTGCTGCATGTTTTGTTGATTGTGGCGTCTTGGTTTGGTCAGACGGGATGTTGCATGTTCTCATAGCTTGGAATAAATTCAAGTTCGGGACCACTGCAGAGACCACAGCCTTTGCCTGCAATGGTCTAAGTAACAAACCTTCACCACAGTGAGCCTGCGTCTCTACAAACACACGGACATGTCCTGACTGTACATTTTTGTGTGGTGAATGTTACTGAGGTTTGCATGTGTGTGGAGGATGATTACGAGTGTGCGTGATTCAGCTGAAGGCCCCAGTGCTCTGCTTCTTTATAACCGCTGAGAGCTACAAGCCAGAGGAATCCATCCCAAAGTGTTCTGAGAGGAAGAAAATGTGGCGACTAAAAGAACAAAAAACAACATGAGACACGAAGAGAAAATCCCCTTAAAACATATCAGTGGAGCACGGAGGGAAGCAGACATGACACAGTTGCTTACTGTTACTGAATAACTTTGACATTTATGCTTTGTTTCCCCTCAGCCAGACACTGACTACATTACAGGGGAAACTGTACAGCTATCTTCCATTTACATTAATGACAGCCTCACTGACAGTCCTCACTCAGGTTCATGTACATTATGTGTTGGCGTGTTGCTACTTCAGAGACATGATGTCAGGTGCAGTCTCAGTGAAATGTGGACTTCTGCTTGTTGAGTACTTGACTGCTGTAATCTAGTCCCGTTGACCCTCCTCATCTCCTCGTTAACCCTTCCATTGAACACGTCAGCTCCACTTAGTCGGCGCTGCTTTACTTCCTGCCCATCAGCACGTCTGCACAAAGTGGCATTTTACATCCACTCTGGTTTCCTGTGTTTCTCCCAAAAGGATTTTCTAGAGTTGTGGCCTTGCCAACAGCTACTTACAGCTCAGATCTGTCAACACAATGTAATAAATATGGTGCATTACTGAGCTGTATATTATGTAAGATTGTATAATGTCGTACTTGATACAAGACAGAAAAATCTATCAACACCATGCTTTTCAGTCTCATTTATTTGAGCTTCAGAGACACACCACAGCAGGTCTATTCAGATATCTCTCTGCCTCCAGCCCAGTTAGACACATATGTGGACATCACTTGCTTGTTAAAAGGTCTCTAATGGAGTGGAAGGACACACACACACACACACACACACAGAGAGAAGAAGAATCTGCAGATCTGACGAGAATAGGAATGGAGAATGGGATATGAGATGAGAATATTTTCATCTCCTTCATTAATGTTAATGAGGCTCCAAGTTAAGAACGGTTCTGACTTCAAAGGGGAACAGATCGGCTCCAGGGGCTCCACTGACATGATGTCACATCCTGGCAGGAGAGGGTGGGGGAGTAGGGTGTGGGTGTGCAGAGAGCAACAGAGCAATGGAGTGCATGTAGGCAAAAAAAAAAAAGATGAAGAAGAAGCAGAAGGCTAAAGGCAGGATGATGCTTACACTGTGTATCAGATGATGCTGCAGAGGCCAAAGCTGCAACACAAGAGGAGGATCACAGCTCATTCGGCCTCTCCTGACCTTCTGTTGTTGCGTTCATTGGTCAGACGATATGTTCAGCACTGTCCTACAGTGATACTTAAAGTTCTGATTTCCTATTTGGCACCAAAACTAAACTGAACTTAAATTTTTTTTTGGTTGTTCTGACTCAATACGTCACTACTACGGGTGGAAATTGTGACTAATTTCACTGCTGATAGGCTAAAGTTACATAACCAGACAACCAACTCGTCTAAAAATAGACACAAACCAAAAAGGGGTAAGTGAAATCTCATTTATTGTGTCAGCCAGAAACAATCTGACAAACCCAGGCGATGAATGATGATTTCATTTTTGTCATGCCAGCTCCACTCCTCCTTCTGAATGTGCTGCACATACGTGGAGAATCAGTATGACATCACTGAGTATCAGTCACGGTACAGATCATACACCACAGCTTTTCTCTAGATAGATGTTATGATTGGACCAAAAATGAGTTTATTCACTTATTTTCATTAAATACTAAAAACTCAGGGGTCATAGCGATGACACCCATCTAATGTGCATTTTCATGTGACGTCAATCACCGAATATATTACTTCTATTAAGATAATATATAATCTCTCCCAGTACCTCGGCTCAGGGTATCTGCTGGTCTTCCTATCTTTTTCCACATTGTAAGATCTGTATACTTCACTAAGTGCCAAGCAGTGAAATCATTTTAAATAAGGTGGAGACACAGAATTTTATAATGTAGTTGACAAGAAAACTGGATGTAACGTGGATTGGTCTCATCGTGGCTGACATCCAATCTGCTTAATAAGGTCAGTGTCTGAGCTGATACCAGTCCAGCATATCGGATAAATGCAGATGAGATTAGTTTGTTAATCGATGAGCTGACTGATAGAAAGACATTTTGTAATTATTTTGATAATAATCATGTTCCAAGCAAAAATGCCAAAATTCCCTGGTTGCAGCCTCTTTTTTTTGCCATATAATAGGAAACTGAATGACTTTGTTTTCAATATTGAGTTGGACAAAACATGACATTTGAAGACGTCACCTTGGGCTTTGGGAAACTGTGACTGGCATTTTCCACTATTTTTTGACATTTCGTAGACCTAAAAATAAACCGGGCAATCGAAAAAACAACTGGGAAATTAATGGATAAGAAAAATAATCATGTGGCGCAGCTCGAATTGGTTCAAGCACAAACGCCATAATGTAAAGACCCCCTCTCCTTCACCACTGTACTAGAATCTGCTGAATGTAATATAACCACCCAACAACATGTAACAGTTCCTCATATGGTTGTGTATTCCCAGTCAGGGTAGTTTGTACAGAACTCTAATCAAAGCTTTGATTTTATGGCACTGCCGCTGACGTGCAACAACTGTTTGTTAACAGCATTCATTCATTTCCCACTTAAGAGGGTGATTTCATTTCACTCTCGGGGGGGGGCATTTCCTGAACAGATGTACATTTCTTCTCATAGTTTCCTATGAAATCACTGACACTGCAACTATTTCAGCTGTTCACACTCACTCAATCAGCTGCTTTCTATTATGATACAATTCAATCATTCACCTCTTTCATTTCCTCTGTTTCCCTTAAGACAGACAAATTGGACAAAAGGTAAATGTACATGCCCCTGCTGTACATAGTACTATGACTTTCAGGCTGTGATTAGACTGGATTAATTAGTAACTGACTCACTGCAGTGGTATTTCTTTTCTCTGACTACCTCTCTGTCTCCATCTCTCTCCCGAAGTCGACTCGCTCTCTGCAGTTTGGCTTGAAACCACCAGACAATAAACTGACGCTCTGCTCTGAAAGGCCAGAGTCAGCTCTTTCCAAGCTGGGGGAGGATGATAAATCCTGTGAAGCTAAAACAAAAACATGCAAACAGAATAATAAAAACATGAATGTTAAAGTAGGCTTTTCCAAGCTCGGGCGTGGAATCCAGAGGGGAGTCCCCCGCTATGAAAATGGACAAGAGAGAGGAGAAAGACGGGGGGGGGTACGCTGGGACTGAGGGGTGACCTGAGGGTTTGTTCAGGGAGGAGTGCAGCTGGCGTCGGACGGAAGGAAGGAGGCTTCAGGATGGAGGAGCTCTGGAGAGCATCCCAGCAACATCTGCATCCTTTCTTTTCCTCGCCCTGCAACCATGTCTTCAATTTTCAGCTCGCACCTTTTTTTTTTTCCCCCGACTCAATTTCTAACTTTCTGCACCACTGACTCGCCCTCCTGCTGCCCTCCTCAAACCATTTTTCCCCTCCTCTGCCTCCTCTCTGCCTCTCCTTCCCTTTCTCTCTCCCATTAATCAGCAGTCACTCACGGTGTGGCGCAGAGCATGCAGAGCGCTTCCAGCCCATATGGAAGCGTTCAGGGTCAGGCAGGGAGGAGCAGCACAGGCCCCACAGACAAGAGAAAGTCCCCGTTGGACCACTGCCTGCAGGTATTGTGCCAATGTTTGGACTCACAGTAAAATAAGATGTTGGATTCCAAAGTGGGGTCAAGGGACCATCTGAGGTTTTCAAATGGTTTCTCCAAAAAAACGAAATCATTTGATGTCAGAATTATCCATCCCGAGACAAAATATAAAAGGACGAGTGCTTTGATAATGGCTTTTATTCTCCTAATTACTGATATCTCCCTGTCTACAGCACAGACCTCCTAAAGCCATGTCTGACAGAACCTCTATCAAAATCCAATATACAGCCACTCAAACAAACCCAGGCCTGGAACTAGTGCATCAAAATGTCAGGCAAACTCCATGTTTTCAACTAACCAAAAATGCTAATTCCAGCTAAATTAAAATCCCCTAGCTAGAAATATGAGGCCTTCATCCTGACCTATTGTTCAAATCTGCACCATTATCACTGTGAACTGCACATGTGCGGTACAAGAACCAAGTCTGTAGCATAGCAAAATTAACGAAGGAGGACAGAAGAAAAACTGGAAAACGTCACATCTGAGAATCTGGAGCTGGGGAAGGCTTAACAGTTTTGCCTCAAGAGGATGTAAATGATAAATCAATTATCAAATTAGTTGTCTTTTATTTAGTTATTTTTTGTCTGTCGACTCATCATTTAAACTCTTAACACTTTCTTGGGACCTCTGCTTCCTCAATATAATAATGGCCACTCAACATCATAAGTGTGTGCAGACTTAACTCAGGCAATAGTTACAATTATTCTCAAAACTGGACCAACACACACAGTTCACACAATAAAGTCAAACTCTTAAACGTTCACCATTTCTCCCTGAGCCCTTGGAGGGTCACAGCGGCCTGAGCACACGGAACATTCTGGAGCTACTGAACAAACAGGGACCAATGTGCAGAAGAGGCAGAGAGCAACACATGACCTCACAGCATCCACTCTTCTCTAACCTAAACACTTCTGCTGAACTGTATCCCACATGTAAAGTCAAATATTTGGAATATTTGGAGGAGTGACAAATGAAAACAAAAACCAACATAAGATCTCAGAAAGGCGCTGTTGCACCACCAGATCAGCTTCAGTGCTCTGAGTGTGTGAACGCTACTGGGCAGAGCAGCTGTCTTCTAAAAGTTATTCCTTCCTGTGTGACATCATGAGCAGAATTTATAAAGAAATGATCAATGAACTGCACGGTTATTACAGTCTTTTCGCCCATATCTATAACTCTGCAAGATCTATTCAGGAAATCTAAAGTGAAAGCTTCGTTTTTAGAGACTTTCCAAACTCATTTTGAGCCTATCACATCTTATCCATGCAATTATTTCTGGCTTCATTCTCCTTACATTTTGCATCAGATGCAACCTGCAAGACTAAATCCTTTCCATCTTTCCAACAAGGGGAAACAACTTCCTGTGTTCATTAAACTGAGAGAAATTACAGGAGCAAGAAACTGTCCATCTAAATCTAAACTATTCATGTGATTCATAGTCTTTTATGTACATGTATAATAAAGAAATGATTGTTTTTTTAATGATTTAGTTTTACTTGTGAATTTTTCCTGTGCAGCCCTCAGTCATCCCTAAAGTGGCACTCAGTCATCAAGACTTTGAGAACCCCTGATCTAATCATTAGTTGGGGTTTTCAGTCTATAGTATCGACCCATGTCACCAATCCAAGCTGAAAGTAATCGTTACACCCAGCAGACAACAGCTGGACTGCACATGGTGATCAACAGTCCCACACTCCGACACTGGACTCTCCATCGCCTCCCCTCTCCAACCCTGCTTCCTTTTTATAGGAACTGCAAACCGAGCCATCGCCCTGGCAACATGGCCATACATAGGTGGAGGTTTGTGCACTGCTAAAAAGAGAGACAGATAGAGAGACAGTGTGGGAAAGAGAGGTGCAGGAGGACAGATGTGTACAGGTGTGCACATGTACCTGTTCACCATTCATTCCTGAGCAGCTGTTTGTCTGCGAGGAGGTTACCTTCTTTCTACTGTGTGGACCCACACACACACACACACGCGCACAGTAGGATATGGTGGAGCCATGAGAAAATACCCTCCGCTCACGAGTATGAGTCATCCACTCTAGCAGATGGTGAGAGAGAAAGAGATGGAGCAGGACAGGGCCAGCATGTGGCATGATAGCAGTAAAAACACCTGAGGTGTGACAAAGCAGCCATCTCCACTAGTGGCTATAGCCCAGCACAGTGAGTGTGTGTGTGTGCATGCAGACACACAGGCCGTCCTCCAGCCAGATGAAAAGCCACTCTCAGAAATGGAGCAATGATTCTCAGCTCTGTTCAAAGGTCACAGCGTGGCCAATAGCTTCAGCAGGATTCAATAAGGGCTTACACATGTCATATATATTTGGTACAGTGCTTTATCAGTCTCTGTCTCAGAGGGCTTCACAACACCCACGCTCTAACACTGTGACTAAAAATGACAACCTACTACATGAAATTATCAATGAGAAGCAGGAGAGAAAGCTCATTAGGAACAGCGAAACAGAAAAAAAAAGACATTTACGCCTGCCATTAACACGTGGCTTCTAGCCAAAAAACATCAAACTCACTTCACTGTGCTGTGCTTTACGTAAGAGCAAGTCTTCAGCAGTTACATACATCCAAGCAACTTTCCCCTGCTAAAATGCAAATTGACGCCCACACCACTCTGGTATAAACAAGAGGGTGATGTGGATAAAGGCATCAATAGTGGTAAATGTAATTTTAAACTGGAACACTGATATGTAACTGATAAATATTACATAATACATGTTATGAGAAACAGTTACTGACAAAATTACACATGGTAATACTTGTTTTTGGCTTATCCAGTTAATTAAATACCTAAAAGTATAAATCGAGGTTTTTCACATTACAATGATAGAAAGAATCCAAATCCAGTATTGCAATAAAGCAAATGCCCTAAAACAGTAGCAGACACAGCAGATTAAAATCTTTACTCACTGATACATTGTCATAGCACCCAACCATTCTGTTTGTCACATGACACAGCATGTGGTTGATACTGACTGTACTGTGTTTGGGTGGAGTTCAAACTTCAGTCTGACTTCACTTATGAAAGAACATACCTGGATCTAAGTGAGCAAGTGTTGGCATGGAGGAACAGGTGTGATGGTGGGGGGATGTTTTGCTGGTGACACTTAACCAACATGTCTTCCATAGCAATCTGCAGCAACATCTCATCCCATCTGGTTTGAGCGTTGTGGGACCATCATTTGTTTAACAGGACAATGAGCCCAAACCAAGCGGCAACCTCCGGCGCTGAAAAATGAAGCCAATGCGGAAGTGCAAAAAAGCTACAGTTCCTCAAATAACCACTAGAGCAGGCTGCAGAAGGGAGTCAATTACATTTGAGCCCCATGTTAAAATGTCCGATTTTACCACAGAAAAAAACATATTTACAGCCTGGTTCAAAACATGGCTCTAGTCTCATAAGCTGTTTTTCTACTCCATGACAACTCTGGGGGGGGCGAATTTTTTAATAAGGCGTTTGATTAAAATATACAGCATACATCATTATGCACAATTCATAGCTGTCAATCTAAGTGGCGCCACTTTGATTGACAACTAGCCACTGACGGTCTAAAGGGCGTCACCCCGGCTAATTCTAGTCACTGAGTTTGGGAAAGAGATCGTCGTGGGGTTAGCTGGCTAGCAACGATATTTAGCATTTAACTTAGCTGGTTAGCCGTAGCTAGTTTGATTATTTCGAATAAAGCGGCTTTTTTCAGCCAATAGCGTTCATTCGACCCGCCTCAGCTCTGCCCTCGCTCCACCTCTTTGTCCATATTTGGAGTAACCGGAGGTAGGCTACCAAGATGGCTACGCACTACGATTTGCTTCATTTTTGCTCTTCAGAAACCTATGGGTGACGTCACGGACACTACGTCCATATTTTATACAGTCTATGCCCCAAACACAGCTCCAGGCTACGTAAGAGCTGTTTGACCAACAGTGATGGAGTGCTGCACAAGATGACTTGGCCTCCATTATCACCTGAACCTGACTGAGATGGTTTGAGTTGGAGCGCAGGGTGAAGGAAAAGCAGCCAACAAGTGCTCAGCATCTATGGGACCTCCTTCAAGGCTGTTGGAAAAGCATTCATGGTGACGCCCTCACCCAAAGGTGCAGTAGGCAACAGAGCGAGACAGGGCATCATCACTGTCAGTCACTGTCGTGTCCAAAAAGGCTTTTATTCTCATTTGTGAGTGAAACTCTCCAATTGGATTTTCAGCTGACTCAGTTCTGAGTAGTTAGCTGTATATCTATTTTATCTGGACTGGAACAGCAGAACACAGCCACGTAAAAATGCTGAGAACATGGTAATACACTGAAGCTGTAGATCTAGGGATTAAACGGCCTATTTAAATGTAATCAGATGTCAGCAAGGACAACTCATGTGCACCGGCAACAGAGCAGATTTCTGTGCTGCTGTCGTTTTCCCTGCATCATTCTCCCAGTAAGGAAGTGTGATCAAGATAAAGATTCAACTTAAGCACGTGCTGCTTTGAGGGGAGGGCAGATGGAAGGAGAGAAGAGCAGGACGGACTGACGGGCATGAATGGACCCTAACCAGGGAAATCTGCATTATAAAGAAAACGGGAGGAGGAGGGGAAATTCAGCACTAAATGAACAGCAATGCACCTTCACAATTTGTTCAGTGCTCCATTTGTCTTTCATCTATACAAAAGCAGCCAAACAAATAATTCAACGGTTACCTGCAGTATTGAGAAATGTGAATATAAGAACTCAATCAGACTGTGGATTGAGGTATGGGCTGTTCACTGCTACATTACAACAGTGCTACTTTGTTGTTCCCTAATTGTTTCCTTGTCACCTGATGCAGGTCATTATGGTGTAAAACATTACTGCCAGGTAATTACCTGGACCATCGACCGGCCTATTCAAGCACCAGGCTTGTTTAAGGATACGCAGAATCCTCTTGGATTCAATTAAGCTTTGAGCAACTCACTCACAGAAACCATTAGCTGTGTGAAGAGGCACATCCCCAGAGGAAGGATCCACAGGTGGCTCGCCCCCTCCCTCATTGCCTTTAATGACTCTGCCCTTTTTGTTGCCATCGTAACCGGCATCATTGTGAGCACCCCCTGGAGAGCGGGGTGGGAACCACTTCAACAAGACCGCCTGACCTTTCACTGAATAAAATGGCACACTTTGTCACATGGGTTACAAATGGGTCACAAACGATCCGGAGAATAGGTGTGAGGCACGTTCAGCTGACTTTTACTGCTGACTTATTGGCAAGAACACAGCAAAGAAAGCAGAAGTCCTTTCAAGATCTCAAGTAGAAAAGTAGTCATCGTGATGAAGCAGCAACTTTTTGGCAACCAAGTAAACAAGTAATGAGACATATGAGATACAAAAGCAAACAGACAACAAACAGACCATCTGAAAGCATACCTGTTACTAAAGGTTCTTAAGTTTGCAAGCATCACTTTCACATACTGTAACACTTGACAACCCTGACACCTTCCACACTCTGTTTTCTCTGCGGTCAAAGCATGCATGTTAGCATGTGTTGTGTCACTGTGTTAGCTAGCGTATTGCAGGGTGTTTCCGGGGTTCAGAGTGCAGCCTGTGTGTTAACTGGGAGCCTGGCACATTTTACAAGAGTCCAATCACGTCCCCATTCACACAGGGACAGGGAGCGCATTGACAACAGAGCAGGTCTGGACCGGACTGAGCGGCACTCTGCTTTCACCCCTCGTACATAACCATGGAAACCAACAAATGGAGCCTTCAGATGAGCGACTGTATAGGCTTGTTTCAACACAGCAGTGGATTGAGGCCAAATGCTCTACAAAGTTCATAAAATACCTGTGACATTCTGTTGAGTTGCCATATAATCACCTGTGAATGGTACAATTGTCCCTCATGGGCAACCATAGGTGACCTGTGGGACTAATTCTTCTAGCGTGTACTGGATTAAAAAAAGAGCTGTCGTAGGTCAACTGACTCACAATAAATAGGCCATTTTCACATGAGACATTTTTACATGTTGTCGTAAGAAAAGCATTGCTGTAAATAAAAAAAAGAATGAGGGCTGAATTTCATCTGGCTGCTTCAGTGTCACGGTCCTGTGGTTGTTCATGCTGGTGTTACTTGTCACATGGCCATCGAGGCAAGTCAAAAACAAGTCAAGTCAAAATGTGTGCTGTGAAAAAAGTCCTCCTCAGAAGTTAAAATGATGTAAACAATAACCACGGCAGACTGATATGTAGCATATATATGCATGCCTTTCATTAATGACACATCACTGGAGTAACGACACATTTAAAACTCTCTGTGACAAAAGTCTGACACCAGCTGTCAAAGTCACATAATTAATGTGCATCAATATATACTGTACAGCACAGGAAATGACTTCCTAGGATAATAGCGAATTTGAATATTTCTGTACAGCAAATATCAGCACACACTGTTTTCTACATTCAAATGCAGTCTTTAGATCAGAGATATTTAAAAGGTTTATTATCCTTTTTTTTGTTGTTATTCTTGTTCAATGTGATATTAATGTTTTTCGTCGACCTTTTATTTTCTTTTGTCTGTTTTATTGTGTTTTGGCTATTTACATACAGACAAGGACAACAGTACTTCTTTTTTGAACTTGGTTTCATGCCTGTGTTTTGTTTAAATGGCTAAACAAAGTCCCCTTTCTCAGGGGGAACGAAATTAATATCTTTAGCACTAATGAGTTTCACTGAAATGTGGCCTGAGCTGCTTGTGTTTAAACATGGCTGGAAACATTTGCAGACTATAATGTAGATGTTAGACATCAATCACTTCTCACTCCAAGACACGACACACTCTGGCAATATACACACACACCTACACACACACACACACACACACACACACACACCAGTCTGGGCACAAGACAGAATATGTTGTGCATGCAGAAAGACAAGCAGATTGGAATAACAAGCTAAGCTCACCTCATCCTTCAGGCTAATCACAAAATCACTACGACTTAATGAAAGGGAATACAGGGTAACTGGTGAAACATGAGATTTTCCTAAGCATTCTGGGTTGTTTCTGCAGTGTAAAATCTGTGTAGTGACAGCACATCACTGTCGCTCAACACTGTGCTTTCCCACTGACACTCCCTGATGTTTCAATCCCACTTTCCAGCTGTACTTTCAGTAAATGCTGCTCAGTCTTGTGCTTTATTTCCCCCCCCTCTCTTCATTGAAAAAATCTAGAATTAGACAGAGTTAGTAGTTTGCTGAATTTATCCAATTAGCAGATTTAGTCTGCCTTTGCCTAGAAGAAAGAAAAGACATCCAGGTAAAAAGCTCCTTCCATATAAGTCAAGCAAGAAAAAAAAGAGCAAACACTAGAAACAGTTTGACAGCAGGTCTCATAATTCTGCTTTCCAAATCAGCAAGCTCCCACCCTCTATTCAAGCAGTACTTTATAATCTTAATACTACTGCAGTTGCTTGAAAATATATTCACTTGTGATGTAATGCATTGCCTGACTGCTGCTGGAGGATGTTTGTGTTTCTGTCTCTGTCCACAGCAAAGTCAGAGGTCAGGCACAGACCATCCTGCCTGGAGCTGGGGCATTCAGTAACCGACACAGTGTGGATCCTTGCCGGACACAGGTCATCCAGCTGCATGCCTCTTGGTCCATGAGGCCATTCAGGCACAATGAGATGGACTGATACAAACTACAAAGACACTCACCAACGAGCTCACAACTAGTTATTTCCCTCCACTGAATGCAAACGGAATCCACCGAGCCAAAGAAAGATGTTTTCTGACATTCTAGCAAACTGCAATCAATAATTAAGCAGTGTCTTCGTGTTAACATTATGTTACAGCTGCTGGAAGTAGAGGTTAGCCATGTAGCTCGCTATATCCCCACCAAGCCCCCGGGGAGACAGGCACACAGGCATGAGAAGGGAAATCCTTCAAAGACTTGACTCAAACAGGAACATCCTTCTCTCGCAGCCAGAATCAACCAGGATTCCAATGTGATACACGCAAGAACCAAAACCAGAGCTTCTGCAATTTGCAAGTTTTAAATAAAGCACTCTGACTATCAATCATGCGGATAAAACTGCTATTATCTAGTTAGAAGACTGGTAGTCCATGATGGTCTTTTTTTAAATTAAGTCTGTAAACTGAATTGAAATGCAGCAGATCCAGACTCACACCTAATGATGTTCACCAGAATGTTCACCATAATAAATTCAAGATTATATTAACAACACACTCTTTGTATTTCATGTAAATTAAAGTCCTTGTTGCATGGAGGTGCTTCTTTTTCTGTCAGGATCTTTAACATGCCAAGCAAACTCGTCTTCAGCAGGATCAGATCTGGTTTAAAGTTTAGACTTAGTCCAGCCAGCTAGATAGTTGCATGATGAATCTGTGTGCGATAATTGATCTGTTAACACGGCAGAGGAAGGATGGACTCAAAGCAGCTGTTCAAGTTAAAACTTATAATTTGAGCAAAGAGTGAAGAAAGTCAGTCTGAAGCCATATTCTATGTGATAGGGTCGAGATTTTCTCCTTTGTTGACGTCAGTTAAACTCAGTTACACAACTAATCAGCAGAAACATTCATTCATGAGACATGAGGCCTTGATCGCTCATTGATCAACGATGAGCAACAATAAAGACGGAGGTTAATGAGGAAAGGAAGCAGCCAGTTGAATGACTGTGTGACAGCAGGCAGGTACGTACCGGTGGATCTCCATCTTGGAGGCCAGCACACATCTCTGACCGAGGATGAAGCTGGAGGCTTTGGACTGGGGACCAGAGGAATGGATCTGCATGGCTCCACACAGCCTGCTAGCTGCTACCTCCCTGAACCCCAGCCAACCCCGCTCCTCTCCCCTCTCCTCCCCGACCAGCCTCCCCCTCCTGAGCGCTGCTGTCTCGGGGTCTCCCTCCTCTAGCTTCCTTTCCGTCGCGCGGTGGCCCGAGGTAATCTCTGTGGTTTCTCTCCCTCTCTACCGAACGGCTGTCTTCATCATCCAAAGCAGTCCCCCTGTCCCACCCCAGCCTCCCCCCTCCTCTGCTCAAACCCCCCGTATCAGGGTGATTCCTTCCTTATTCATACATGCGATGTCAGCGAGTCAGCCGTGCAGACAGTCAGCCAGCTGTGTTTTTCCCATGGCAGCAGCACCAGCCAGCAAACGCTCACACGCTTCAATCCTGGCTGACTCGCCGCCGTGGCGACAGCAGGGGTATCCAGGCAACAGGCTCCTGCTCTTGCGCTCTCTGGACTCCGTGGTTGAGGCTGGTTGGGGGGGAAATCACCGCCGTGGTATCATGCAGCCCGGCTCAGCTCGGCTCAGGAGGGTTCAAGTGGTGGTGGGGGGGGCTCCTTCTCTTCTATTGCTCTCTGTCACTTTTCTTTCTCTCGCCTGGCTACCTCCGCTACATCTATCTCCTACCTTTTGTCTCTCACTTGATCTCTCCCTCTTTCATCTGCCCGTGGCTCCCTCCCCTTCGTCCCTCCCAGCTCCACGCTCCGCTTTTATCTGTGCAACTTTCCACGCGCTCGCACTCTCTCTATTTCTAACCCGCCACACACCCACCCAACTCGTCTCTCTCACTCTCTGCAAAATAAATATGCTAAAGAGAGTTAGGAAGAATGAGCAGCCAGAATCAGAGATATATGGTGGCAGTGGAACGCGGATTAGTCGAGCGTTTCCCAGCATCTGACAAACACGCAGTCCTGACAGGAGGGATTCTCCTTTTCACTGCACACCGACACTCGCGGCGACACTGCCAGGCTTTACATCCACTGTCTAAATATGGTGCATCTGTGTGCAGCATATTGAAGGGCCCTTTTCTGAGCGACTGTTCATTTTCAATCTTTCCATTTCAGCTGTAATCGATTGGCATTGTGCTGAATAAAAGCAGTATGTAGATTGCAGTCGTGCATCAGAGCACTGAAAATGCTGAATGGAGTCAATCACAAACAGCAGTCATTATGTTTACTACTGTTCCATGTGACATCATAACAAACAGCACTGTTAGAAGATCTGATATCTTTAGATAGTGACTCTGTAACTCAGGATATATTTAGAGGGTGTTTTCAGCCTTTCCCACTGAGCTGATATTTACTGTACTGCAACCATCACCTGGTTTTACTGCGTGCTATGCCAACACTTATGGCCATTAAGAGCTAGATAGCCAGTTTTTCTCTGTTTTATTTTATATGTTTATAAACGGCTCTGAAGAAAAGGTTCACATTTTAAACCTTATTGATTCGTTCTGCATAATTACACAACAAAGATAATGAGAGTATCTGGTGTCAAGCAGTTTGAACTTGCGGCTCTTGTGTGCTCAGCAGCAATGTCATCACATGACCAGGTGATGTCAAGGTGAAATGTATTCATTACTGAGGTGAGGACGAGAGACACTGGCACGGCCATCTGGACAGGTGTATTCTAAACAGCCTGACAAAAATGGTAAATGTGCTGTTCATCGATTTCAACCATAGACATGGATACAATTAAAATCTTTGAGTACATTAAAATTAAGGATGTTAGTTTGAACTTATAGCTGGTAATGTTGAGCTCAGCTAGATATCAAGCACCTGCTACTATGTATCTATGGAGGAAAACCTTCTAGAAGCCGTTTGAATCGCCACATTTCAGGTTCCAATGTTCTGTATTAGACCCAGTTCCAGGTCAATAAAATACCCAGGTTTACTGAGCTCCAAAGTGAACTGATCTCAAATTGGACATTTTATCTCCCCTCTCTCTTTTTTTATTAGCAATGTGCAAAAACATCCAGGCAAACATCACCAGCAGCAGCTCGAATCAGCTGTAAATAATTAAAGTTAATGACGTAGGGAACTTTCCCAAAAGGTCAAAATAAAACTTGGCTGTTGTCCAGTGACTGTGGTTGCTGTAAGCCACGGTCTGGACTCAGCTAAAAAACATTTGAGAGCTGAATTAAGCATCACTTTGTATCATCACAATCACAATGTGTAGGTAATGTGTTTTAGGCCAACAGAGAGGATCTGTGTATGGCGTCTAAATATTCCAGTTAAACTTTCCTTTCTAACACATCGATAATCTAAGCTTAAATTACATTTCTGAATGATGACCTCCAGTACTGGAAAAAAAGGTGCACAAAACTAAGTTGGCTTCATCTGTTTGTGTCAGATATATGTTTAATCAGTCAACAAAAGCACAGATCTCGACCGAATCTTTTTATCTATTTTAAGAAAAATAAGAGACATAAGGTACAAATGTTGCCAGTTAAATCAATATGGATTCAATAACCAGATTGAATACGGTTCCATATTCGATAAAATGCTCTTCAGCCCTAGCCCGATGCCTAGAGATCTACAAAAGCCAATCTTACTGCATAAGAAGAGAATGAGTGCCTGGAGAATTAGGTGAATTATGTAACCACATTGCAACTTTATTAAAACCATAACCTGGAACAGATTAGATGTTACATGCACACATTTCTGAGGCAAACAACAATCTCATAAGACGGTCACAGCCTCATAAATGTAATGTAGACACAGTGCTGAAGCTTAGAACACGTCTGCAACATGCTTACGATCCTTCGCTTTGAACATACAAATGTATAAAAGAACCACAGCATAAGATAGCTCAGTGCAGGTTTGCTGTACTACATGATTGTTTATCTTGTCCAATCCTGAACAATAGTGCTCATTTCACAATTAGGCTGGAGCTTCCTCTGCAGCTGTCACTGACAAAGCATCAACTTGCTGAACACATGTTTTTGCCAGGGTTTGAATTAAACTTGTGATTCACCCTGAAGGCTACAAACTAAATCAAGGGTTGATGTAATTACTACAAATGTTGAAAATAAAGCCCCCCCTTTTCCCCCTGGACAGCTGCGTCAACAGGCATGAAATCAGCCACAATAAGGCAGAGCACTTCTATCAGCATGTGTAGCGGCTGCTGTGTGCCGTGTCTTCAGGGTAGGGTTAGGTAGAGGGTAATGACACACACACACACACGCACACACACACACACACACACACACACACACACACACACACACACACACACACACATGGCTGGAAGGTAAGGCTGTACCAAACTCTCGAGGTCAGAACAACCAGGGCTTGAGGGGATACATATACATTATTTTCATATGTGCCTTTGTTCAGTACATTAATGTGCACACTGATGCCGGCCAACACTGTGTTTAACTGAGCCTTGAACGCAACACGCTTCTGACTGACATGTATACACCTACACACAAACACTTGTTGCTGCTCCACTTATCATTAGGTATAGTAGAGATAATGGATACACCAGGAGTATAAAAACGGTTTTGCAGCAATGGAAGATCAGCTTGTTTGAACACGGAGCATATTCTACCACCATTCACAAATAAATACTGCTATATGATTATACACAATCACTGGTGTGGTCTCAAAGCGGAGCTGCCACGCTAATGGACAGGACTATTAAAATGACTTTTTAAAAAGCAGGAAGAGGCAGCAAATGCCCCGGGAAACGGGCTGTGACGGATGAAAGGTCTGCGACGAGAGCAGTTTGTCACACTTGGGTTAAGCACACAGTCAAAAGCTGTCTAAACACTGCGCACACATCAAGAGCTATTACAATCAATTAGAGGC
>JBBMOC010000059.1:0-92500 GCA_037975185.1 Centropyge bicolor | reverse complement strand
ATTACTCCATGTTGCTGTCATTTGACCTGTGGCACTTCTGTTGTCCACTCTGGACAATGATGTCATTGTTGCTGGGTGAACTGGCTCCGCCTGCGACGAGGCAGACAACAGGTGACGTGCAGACAGAAGCTAAGTTAACACTGCAGTTTTGTGAAGGAGGTGGAAATGACATGTAAACTACAGATGGAGAGCTCAATTTTCCATAAGGCTGAAGACGTAGTACCTTTCTTGAAGTGTTTACCTACACGGCCTGCAGATTGACAACGGGAGACATGCTGAGATGCAGATGTTTACAGGTCACTTTTGCTCATTTACACATGAAACAAAAGACTAAAAGAATGTAGCAAATCGAGCTAAGTGCACAAATCAGCTGCGTAGCCACAGGAATGATCACAATGATACAACAGCAGATGCTGAGTTGACGCAAACAGCAGGGAAATTACCACTTTTAGAACAACCCAAGGGAGAAAGTCCGCAAAGAGCTTTTTTTTTTATGTGTTTCCACAGACGCACGAGTCGTCTGGAAATACAACAGCTCCAGCTCCAAAAGCAGTGAAGGAGAAAAGTGCCCTGTCACCTCATGGAGAGACGAATCTTGTCCTGCAACTGAGCTGGAAACTCACTCTGATTGGACTCTGCGGAGTTCCACTGCAGTTCTATAAATATATGAGGCTCTCATCTGAAGAGAGAGGCTCCAAATAATGAATGAATAGGTGGATGGCGCTAAAAGCTAATGTTAGCTCCTCATCTGAGTGGCAAGAGAGGCCAGAGAGATGAACAATAGTAGGAACAGACAGGTAGACAGGCAGGCAGGCGTATGGAGAGACAGGGCTAATCCTCGATCATAACCTCAGCGCCTGGATTGTATATGCTAACCCTGCTTCAGAGGTGATAATACAGCAGGTAAGGAAAAGGAAAATATTTCATGCAGCCGATTAAACGTCCTTTCAGTTGATAGTGTGACCTACTGCAATCTTTCTGACCCCCTAATCCTACAGCAGCTCTCCTGCTTCTCAACCGCCCGTTCAAACTTACGAGTCACGAGTCATCTTGGTGTTGGTAATGGGTGAATCCGGCACCTCCACCTAAAAGACACTCTGTTGTTGGAAGCGTTTGGTCTACTTCTTGAAGTCTCCACTTTCTCCACAGACTGACTGACTCAGCAGCTGCTTGACGACTGACTGGCTGACTCCGGAGGGGGAAAATGAACCGGATTTAGATGGACAGTGACAGTGGCGAGGCACCCACCCTCCCACAAGGCCTGCTGGAAGCACCTCCTCCCCACCCCCCAGCCCCCCTGCACCCACCCACACTCACCTCACTGGAGTCAGGGCTAAAAGTGGAGCAGCTGGGTGGGGGTGTGGAGGGGGTGCAATGGGTCTACAGTTGGGGGCCGTCAGGGAGGGCAGCCCCCCCTCTGAAGAATGTCTCTCTCCTCTGTCCAAAAATAGATATTCTGACCTGCACACGTCACCAGGCTGGATTATGTGTTGGATTGTTAGAGCCCTAACCAAGGCGTTACTCACTCTGATACAGATGTTACCATCTGTTACCAAAGAAGGGAACATGCCATCGAAAACAAATAATGCAATTATGAAAATCATGACATAACCTTTCCAGAATTTCATTCATGGTGGAGCAGTTACAGGCTTCAAGAACAACTGACAGTTTGGAACAAGTGCACTTTAGCAGCTCCACAACTGCAATGAGGCACTCAAGACGTTTCAGCTTCTTCAGATTCAGCTTGTTAAGATAAGATAAACCAAAGATAAGATAAACCTTTATTTGTCCCTTAGTAGAGAAATTGCAAAATGTTCATCGCAAAACTTGCCTGCACAGAATGCAGTGGTGTAAGAGCTGCTTGTTGGGTCCCAAACTCCACCGAAGAGCATTAACTTTACAACATTTTTCATCATTCATCATTTTTCATACATCAACTTTTCTTCTCTCGACAGTTTCCATGATGCCTGTCATCGATGGCATGTAACCGCTACTTGCATGTTGCGCTCACCCTGACCATGACCCCAGCAGGCATACACCTGGGAGAGACCACCCAGAAAAAAGTGCTGTCGAGATTTTTTTGTATTTCTTGTATTTCAGTGTGTTTCAAAGCAAGTGCTTGTTCAATCATCCGACAGTGGTGTTTGAAGCCTCCTTTCTGACGGCAGAACTGGTGTCAGACAAGTTTTTTAACTTTCCAAAACAGACAATCCAACTAACGCAGACACTTTATGCCGGGATCTTAAGTTCTCTTTTTCACTCTTCACACAGCCACTGAGTGCAGCACCATGGATGCCTTTGAGTGCATTTGAAAGCATGCAATTATATGCCCATTTCTACTATTTTTTGAGACAAGACAACAAAAACATGAACAAGTCTGAGCTCTTGGAAAGGAATTTGGAAGGCAGTGTGATGCAGCCAGGAGTAGACTTCTTGTCCTGCCTTACATTGTGGACACTGAGAACCGGGTATGATATGAAAGCAAACTACTTGATATTTCATAATGCTCAATCAAAATGCAAAGACCGTCAAAATGCATTGGAGTTATAGTTACATGCAACACAATCTGTATATAGCCTGGCTGCACTCAAGTACAGGATTGATTTGAAACCCACTAGACTAATGGAACTGCAAGAATAGAAATATTGGGCTTTCAGGCCTCCTGCCACGAGATGAAAATACAGTCTGAGGACCATGGAGAGAAACACTCAATGGACCCATTCAGTGGTCCATACTTCAAGGTGTTTCAGGTCAATACGAAATCTACTCATGGTCAAATGAGTGAGTATGGGTGCAGAGGGAGAGGGAGCCGGTGGGAGGCATGAGCCACCCATAGACTGTATAAAATATGGACGTAGTGTCCGTGACGTCACCCACAGGTTTCTGAAGAGCAAAAATGAAGCAAATCGTAGTGCGTAGCCATCTTGGTAGCCTACCTCCGGTTACTCCAAATATGGACAAAGAGGTGGAGCGAGGGCGGAGCTGAGGCGGGTCCTATGGGCCGGCTGAATGAACGCTATTGGCTGAAAAAAGCCGCTTTATTCGAAATAATCAAACTAGCTACGGCTAACCAGCTAGGTTAAATGCTAAATATCGTTGCTAGCTGGCTAACCCCACAACGATCTCTTTCCCAAACTCAGTGACTAGAATTAGCCGGGGTGACGCCCGTCAGTGGCTAGTTGTCAATCAAAGTGGCGCCACTTAGATTGACAGCTATGAATTGTGCATAATGATGTCTGCTGTATATTTTAAACGAACGCCTTATAAAAAAATTCGCCCCCCCCCACCCCCCACCCACCCCCGAGTTGTCATGGAGTAGAATAACAGCTTATGAGACTAGAGCCATGTTTTGAACCAGGCTCTAAATATGTTTTTTTCTGTTGTAAAATCGGACATTTTAACATGGGGCTCAAATGTAATTGACTCCCTTCTGCGGCCTGCTCTAGTGGTTATTCGAGGAACTGCAGCTTTTTTGCACTTCTGCATTGGCTTCATTTTTCAGCGCCGGAGGTTGCCGCTTGGAACATATGTGGCTTTGCAGTAAAGAGCTATTTATCACTGACTTTTCATCATTTGTGTTTCAAGTGTAATGCATGTGCTATATTCACCTGAGAAAGGCAAACACACAGTGATTCATTACACTATCGGTGACACAAGTCTATCACTCAGTCACATATGGCCTTGACCCTAATAGGATATGTAGGTCAGGGGGTTCATGTTAAAAGCACCATAGAGGTCAAGGGTCAAATGTATCAGGTGTCCGTTTGTCAGGACAAACCAGGAGTCAGTCATGTTTACTGGTGTGACCTACTGCTACAGTATGTCAGCTCTTAAATAGCCTGAGCTGTCTGCAGATTCCTCATGCTTCTATCACCATAGACACAAATAGATACAGTATGTCTTTCATCATGGTCTGCCACGAAATGTTGCCATTCCGATTCAATACAGAGGAAGAAGCCTTTTCGTAATCACAGCTACACCTCATTTGTCAATTAACAAATTAAATAGAAAAAAATCCATTAAACATGTTATTCACGAATGTTAGTGGTGTAGTTGCAATTGCTTTACTTAACATTCAGTCACTCACTAAAAACCAGACTTCAGTTTATGTGAATCTGGCCACTACTTTTCCACCTCGCCTTGAGTTCATTGCAATCAGTCGACATGGTAATGAAGCAATGATCTTGTCCTTCTACTCTCAAAAGGAATAACGAATCAGAACTGCTTGTCGGACAGTTGACCTTTGGAAACCCTGACCCCCCCTACTTTCCAATAGACTGGCTTTTCACTCTGCTGTTTGGATAAGGTCTAAACACTGTTGCTTTTGATGAGGTTGAACAACACGTGATGCAAACTAGTTCTCATCAAGCACAACCCAACCCTTAAGTCTTTTACTGTACATACAAGGCAGTTCATTGATCGAGTCATAATTTGTGGCTTTCATCTGATGCATCTCTGGGAATCGCTGAAGGCTTTCCGGGCCCTAGTAAGGGTTCAACCTTGAAACCTTAAAATGGAAGCTTTTCTAGGAAATGCTTGTTGTTGTACTTGCTGGTGTTGCAACAATACACTGATACATAGAGGTAAACACACACACACACACACGCACACACACGCACACACACACGCACACACACACACAGACTACAGTCTACAGCAATGACCAAATTTAATTTTCTAATCAAGACAGTGGAAAATTATTAATTAGGCTAACAATACAATCCCAACATATTTTAGCAATAAGATATTGAAACTATGCCCACATAGTTTTACACAGGCATCACATACACCAGTGAAGACAGAACAGCAGACGGTGAGAAAGAAAGAAAGAAAGAAAGAAAGAAAGAAAGAAAGAAAGAAAGAAAGAAAGAAGACAGTGGCAAGGAAACCAGAATTATCCATGGCAGTAAACCTCCTCCTCAACTAAACAGAGAAAGAGCCAATGTATCACTTCTTTTAAAGTTTCCCACTCCCCCCTCCTTCCACCCACCCACTCTCAAACACTCTGTCCATTCATTCATCCCCTTCCCTCCAGCCCATTCTTGTGCTCCCTTCTTCCTGCGGTATCTCCTCTTTTCCCACTCTGTCCATCCTAAACTCTGCACTCTCTTTCACTCTTCCTCAGCGCCTGCCCCCCTCCCCTTCCTTCATTCACTGTCTCCCCTCGTCTCCTCAGCTCACCTCTCATGCTAATAGGCCATTGATGTGGTCTCTATGGTGATGTACTTTTCATTCCGTTGGAGAGGAACGGGCCAATGAACTGACAGGATTAGGGAGAAATGGAGCAAGCCATGTATGTGTGTGAGCACATGGTTGTGTACGAGTGCACATTTGCTTTACACCGATTATTCCACGTTTTTCCATTTAAAGCAGTGAGTATGTGTGTGACTCAATAATTAGTTCCAACCAACTTCCTCTCCCACTTATCTCTGGATCCAAAGTTTAGCAAAAAAACTACAGCCAAAGTGAATAATTGAAATTATGTTGTAAAGTTCATTGTAAAGCCAACTAGCCTTTGGGACAGCTCAGTTTAACTGACTTGTGCTACTTTTGGACACACACACACCAGACTCAGGACCAGTTAATTGAGGACAGCTGGTGCAAGTCAGGACAAAAGCCATGTGCCCAACTTGGAAAAGGCTGGTTTTTGAGTTAGGTTAAGGTGAGGGCAAGTAGTTGTTAGGTTTAGTGTAAGAGTCCAGAAAATGAATGTAAATCTATGTATGTGTGTGAGTGTGTACATGGAAAACCTAGAAAGACAGATCGGCCACAGTGTTGGTGCAGACTTGGCTATCTGCAGAACAGCAAACGTTGACTTGTGTTTGGTAGCAACACTCTGTTGCTACAATAAGCTCCAAGACTCCCATCTATCAAACTCCAGTGTGGTTACATGTGGACACACAAGAATACGAGTGGGTGAAAGAGAGATGGAAAGAGACACAATATTGTGAAAGAATTTCCTGTGCACAATAATTGATTTTTCCATGATGTGTAAGCAACAGGATTTCAGCTGGAGGAGACTTTGCTACCCATGAATGAGATGCTATATTATTTTGTTGAGAAGGTTTGGGGCAACTGCATGGTCCAAGGTGGGAGCCATGGAGATCCTGGCAGAGCGCTCTGCAGGAGGCCGAGCTTGATCAGTGGAAGATGAACCTGAGGTGGTGCCTGTGAGACAAGCAACACGGAACAATGAACGCCCAATTTATGAAAAGGAAGAGATGGGACAGGGAGACAGAACCTCAGGCAGAGACTGAATAGATGAGATGAAGTGGCAAGAGAGGTTGCAGTTTCAGTTTTATTGCTCAAGCTCAGTAAACTTCTTACTTGATAAAGAAACAAAAAACTAAAGCTGAATGTTACTTAAAATGCAGCATCATGTTGTATATTTAATATGTCACAGTTAGAAAGTAAGGATGATCCAAATAAATCATGTTTTCAAAGTCACTCTTAGAACTGTAATGGTATTATTAATCACTTCACTCAGTATGGACAAGAATCCAAAATAAGGGCTTGTGCATAAAAACCACCACTGCAGTGTAATCCGTTTCTCTGCTGTCCATATGCTCACTACAACACTTATAGTTTTGCCCAAATATGGCTAAATACACTTCCTGGAGGGGGGTAATGTGAACAGTGTATTAAGCTATGTTTTGGTGAAACTATGAGTTTTACACATAGTCATAGAGTGTTGGATCATGGAGCACTGATCTTTCAAATACTGTCAGAAACATATTAAAGCCCCACCTATGTTGTCTCTGTTCTCTCTTCAGCCTTTTATTATCTACAGATTACTTGAACCATGTCCATGCATGTGCTCTTTCCCCAACTCCAGCAGCAGACATATTTCAGTCACAGATAGTCACATGTAGTAGCTGTCTGTACAACTAGTCCTCAAGGGCACCAACCAGGATCTGAAATTCACACCCATCAAGTGTCAGTGCAGGTAGATTTTCTGTTTGGTGAATAATCTCAGAAGGCTATCTGCCACACTGGAAAGTAAATGTTTGTACCAAAATAGTCATGTAATAAAACACTAAGCTGAGAGTCTCTGTGGTGTTTTGGTGTCACTTAAGGACACGCTGCTCTGTCCTCTGCTGTCTCCTTCAGAGTTTGATGTGAACCACACATAAACTGCAAAATGTCACCACTATACACATTTACTACCACTGTGACTTGTTAAAGTAACAATGCCTTCAATCTCATTGCAGTGTCCCACTTGCCTGATTGGTCCGATAGCAGAGGCACACCAAGCTAATTGTGCGCATTTGGATCATTCCAGAATTGGAGGACATTTTACATCCCACCCATCAAATTTTAAATAATCCACATACAAATTAATAAAACATGCAGTTTCTGAGTAAATGTACTTGTCCTGAGAGCAAATCTAAAAAAACTAAAAGAAAAGACTGCTTGAAAATAGCTTTAAAAATACCAAATAAGTCTGGAGTAGCCCCTAAAATGCCATTTTTCTCTTGTCCCTTCCCCCTGATGACCAAATTGAATTTCAAATAAAACAGTTAAATTTCATTTTTTTGGTATTATTTGTTTCATTGCTGTCTCTTGTAGCTGTGGGAACATTTGTTTTAATAAAAATAATATTTCAAATAATAATTATTATTCATGGAACATGTGTCCCCCAACATGCACGCAACCCTGTTACCATAACCTTTTTAGCATGGTAGAAGAAGAAGAAAGCAGTGAATCACATGATGTGCTGGACTTGACATCATCAAACAGTTTTCCAAAAGAATGAGTAGAGCAAAGTTATGTCCTCTCTTCTATTTTTCATATTTTTATAACATAGTTAGCCTTGATTGAATGTCTCACTCTACCTCATGTAACCCTGTTATGCCTATAATCAGAATAAGACAATTTAAAAAAAAATAATTTCTTGACTTATTTTCATAGGTAAGTTTGTCCTCTTCCTCAGCAGTAACAGCTAGCTAAGCAGCTAGCTTCTACTCCTGAGAGAAAGCTAACATTAGGATGGATTTGCAACCCTGTTACTGTGATATGAGTAACGTTGCACCAAGTATTGTAAACAACAAATAAATCATGTGAGAAAAATTGTACCATTTATCTGTAAGCTGAGCTAATCAAGCTTTTGATAGTTTATTACCTATTATTGATGAATATGTAGCAGAAGTGAAGGTTTATTTTTCAAGAATTTGGAAGCCAAAATGTCCTCCAATTCTGGAATGACCCATATAGTAGAGTATCAGATTGTGTTGATTAGATTTGGACACGTCATCTCATTCGCCAAATCTCGTTATTTCCTTTGTTAAATAAAGCAGCACTTCACTCATAAAAACAGTTAAAGCCTCTGAAATTCTGCAGCTGAACTCCTCTCTGTGTTCCTCTCTCCCTGTTTTTCCATCAGACACACAGGTGTCTCAGGCAGCTCCTGCAAGCACATTTGAAGATAACAGAAAACTTCATTATTTTCTACTTGAAGTAATCCACAACTTTAACACTTCTGTCTGACAAGTGCTGACAAAGGAATTATCTGCAGAGTCTTCTGCTACATGAGTTGCAATTTTATACAATAATAGTACCACCAAATATCAGTATGTTTCTAATCAGCCAAGGGAAAATGGCGAGCTGCTGCTGGCGTGAGGGGAATTTCAATGCCACACTCATGTCAGATAGCTCTGGGCAATATGCCGTTATCGAGCGCCTGCGTGATGATAAGGCTGACGGGCTATTGCTGTGACAGTAATATCCTATCATTCTTAATTTCTTTTTTATCACGTCTGCATACAGCAATGACCTCCGTACCCTCAGAGGTCAAAATAAATGTGACAAAGTGAACACGCATGCTGTCATTAAAAAAATCATTGTATGTTTTTCAGGTTCTTCAGAGGAGGACAAGGACATGCTCCATAACTCGCACGCACAGCTTTTAAAATCTTCCCTCAAGCGTCCGTAAACAAAATAAGTGTCCAGTTTTCCACTGACTTGCGTCTTGGTTAAGTGTAAAAAGAGGAGAGCAGTTTGTAAAAAGGTTTTGTTGGGGCCATTCCTACTCGCCCTCGGCCTCCTTTGCAGCCGGTTTGTGCTGAGCCTGTGGAATTCCGCTCACACAGGGGTCTGTTTGTGAGTGTGTTGGTGTTTTATTTAGGACTTCCATCGACCGTTTCCTGGGTTTGCCAGCGTGCGTGCCGTCTGTGTTTTGTTACAGAGACTGCTGCCAGTCACCCGCTGCCATAACAAGGCCGTGCAGGCCAATGATCTGCAGACATGTAAGATGACCAGCCACATGAAGTACAAACATACAAGTCTATGCTCCACAACAAAATGAGGAGACAGTTTCATTGAAGGCTTTTTCAACAGCTTGATGATCAAATGATATCTTAGCCATGGAGACAAACTCAAGTCTGCATTTTAAAATCAAAGACAAACAATAGGCCTGCAGGAGTCTGGTCAAACTGGTTCAACGAGGGTTCCAACTCTTCTAATGATTGCCAGGAATATTTGAAGAAGCAGAACAGGTTGCAAACATTTGATGGGAGTCACATCGGCATCTTTCTTGTTTTCTCTCAGGGACTATCATAAAACTTGCATTGATTGTGTACATGCAACAACTAAGGAGCCCACTTTAATGGTGCGAGTATAACGTCTAATAATAATAATTATTTAAGCAGCATACATGATCGTATCAAACGGACAAAATTTTAATCATAAGTTATATCTTAAACTTCCACAATTAATTTTAAGAATCAAACATTAATTTTCAATTTTTTAAAAAATAATAATAATTTGGAAATGAGGCTGCGAGGCACCTCTTCTCCCACCTGTGCAGTATGCCCCCTCCCTTGGGCACCAAATTACCATGTTGGCAAGGAGAATTTCAAGGTCAGGAAAATACTGCCACTCCAGCCACTGTTAGCATCTTTGCATGTTAGCATGCTAACATTGCTAATAAGCATGAAAGTCAGATGAGGCTGATGTGAATATAATTAATCTTGAAGATATCTGGTCATACATCAAAACACTGCACATACTGGCCTGGACTGAACTGGATTAAAAAGTCAGAGAATCAAGTTTGCACAAACCTCGACTGCACCAAATTGCAGGATAATCTATCCAATAGCTGTCACATACAGCATGTGGTTTCTGCTGGGCTTCCCCTGCTGTGGGGGCTGGATGAAAAACCAAAATTTGGGCCACTCAGTCTTACAAACATTAAGTTATTTCACTGGATAACTGAAAACTTTGACCTGCTGATGGCGCTAGAGGAAAAGTCAGCAGAATGCTCAAGTCTATCAGGATTAATTCTCATTGATATCTGCAAGATTTCACGGCAATTCATCCAATAGTTTTTGGGATAGTTAAGTCGAGACAACATTGGTGGAGCAACATTTTAACAGTTAGTTAAATTGGTAAACAGAGACCAAAGTAGACACTTCAAATTGGACGTGTGCTCCACTGCTGGGAACTGCTGTTACACATTAGGTCAGGGCCTCTATCCTGGACTCCCCTGTCGGGCCCCAGCAGCTGATTCTGACCATAATATTCAGAAGACTCAGAGACTCCAGTGGTCAGATCACAGAGCCTCGGATCCAGCCTGCCTCTGTGGTGTGGTGAGAGAAAAGATAGAGAGAATGAGAGAAAGACTACAAAGTTATTTAATAAGCTGATTGATGGTTGAGATGCAGAAAGGAATCTGGCCTGCAGAGAGGAAAGGAAGCTCTTCCATGATTTACATGTTCGCCGTTTTGCTGACAGCGTTTTCAAAGACTGTGAGCAGTCAGCAGTAGAGGCCTTCATTAATTATCTTGTTAGTTCTTTTATTATAGCTGACTGTTTTGTAACATTTTGCAACTTTTAGGGAAAAAAAGTGCTACACAAACACAATAATTAATTATAACATAACTCCAAAGTATTGGATCCTGCAATTTCATCTGAGAGAAGATGTTTCACTTGGTTTTATTAACAAGGTATTTTGGTGCTCTGCAAAATCCTCAGGTCTACAACTACAGAAAATCTTTAATTATTTTTAAATTAAGAAACTGTTTTTGCATCTCAGCTTGTCACCCCAGAGGCGCCGTGCTCTCTGGGCATGTTTTCCAGAGCCAAATTAAAAACTGGGAGGAAAACACTTTCACATACAATCCATATGGCAATCAACCTGGAGGCAAACAGGTGAAAAGCAGATTGATTCTTTTTGGGCCTCTGTACCTGCTTTGGTTTATGCCGGTGTGATTGGGTCCAGATGAGAAGAGAGTGAGCTGACACACAAATATAAATCATCTGGGGGGGGGGGGGGTCATTAAACTTATCTGGCAGGCCACAAGAGTGTACTTGTGTGTATATAAGCCTACATATGTGCAAGTAGTGTAGGACTTTATGACAAGATACAAGAAGTACTTTAACTCCACCACAATGAAAATATCCCATAATCGACTTTAGCCATCAGCTCACATGAAGATTCATGACAACAAATAAATTCCTTTTTCTTTTCGCTCGTCCTCTTCAGCAGATTCCAGTGAGTCAGTTGGGCCCAGAAAGCCACAGCAGTGACTAGCTGCAACACAATATACCAGCTAACCACACATCAAAGCACTCAGAGGAGAGGTTTCACTTTTTCAGAAGCCAATCTCATTAATCACTGCCACATCGTCACTTTTAAAAAACACTAGGAATAAGTAGCAGAGCCATTTGAATGGACTTGTCGCAGAGAGAAAATCAAATCAAGAAAACTCCACTACCTTCTTTTGGCAGAAATCTCAGTCCGGCACCAAAAGGCCATCGGGTGGCTCACAGGTGTTTGAGATAACCTGCTGACGGATTCGACAAAAACTGATGTGAAAACGCGAACTGATCAAAGTGAAATGTAAAGGACTATCTTTCTGTGTTTGTTTGTGCGTCTGTGCTTGAAATGTGTGTTGCTGTAGGACATGTCAACCTAAAGGTAACATCACTGCCTGGACTTTTTTAAAGCAAGAAAAGCACAAATAGCTAAAATTGTTTGGCAAAGAATTGCACATTCTCATATTAAATGAATGATAAGAGAAATTTGGGTTTTTTATAGTATGGGATTAGAGAGGAAAGAATGTTACATAAGTACTTGGTTGACAAAATAAAAGCCCTTTAACAGGCTGAATCCTCCATGTTAGGTAACAGCCGACTCAGCATACTGGTGAGAACGCTGGGAATACAAACATACTGGTTGTCTTTCACATGCATCATCATAAACTGGGGTGGCAGTAATACCCTGGACAAGCCTTAGCACCTTGCACCGTCAGATACAACCACACCCGGAGCAGCTTTCTTGGAGCTATTTACACTCCAAACACACACCGATCTGTACATCCAAGCAAAGTATTAAGTACTGGAAGGCTTCATTTAAGTGATTAATACTATGTTCTGTGGTTTGTATGTGTGTTTATCCATCTCTCTGCTTAAGCTTCTAAGTCTTTGCAAACAGCAGATAAGCAGATAAGAGTGAGAGTGTGGCTGCGGTCTTTGTGTGTAGCGCTGGTGTTTGCACAGAGGTCTTTACTCAGCAAGGAATTTCACAAAGACAACAGGAGCCCAGCCAAAGCATCAGCAAAAGAAACAGAATGGCCTGACGAAGCTGCCGGCTCCCCTCCTCTCACCTGGCTTTCCCTTTGCTTTGCATTTTCTCAATTACTGAAAATATTTGTGGAAGTCAAGCTAGTAGCCTCCTCATCCCTCCTGTGTTATTAAACCTAACCAGCCTATTACCTTTTGCTGCCTATCCTCCCCTCCTGAGCCACTAACTCACTGTTTGGGATTGTGTTGCACCCAAGCGGCAACCTCCGGCGCTGAAAAATGAAGCCAATGTGGAAGTGCAAAAAAGCTGCAGTTCCTCGAATAACCACTAGAGCAGGCTGCAGAAGGGAGTCAATTACATTTGAGCCCCATGTTAAAATGTCCGATTTTACGACAGAAAATAACATATTTACAGCCTGGTTCAAAACATGGCTCTAGTCTCATAAGCTGTTTTTCTACTCCATGACAACTCTGGGGGGGGCGAATTTTTTTATAAGGCGTTCGTTTAAAATATACAGCATACATCATTATGCACAATTCATAGCTGTCAATCTAAGTGGCGCCACTTTGATTGACAGCTATGAACTGACGGTCTAAAGGGCGTCACCCCGGCTAATTCTAGTCACTGAGTTTGGGAAAGAGATCGTCGTGGGGTTAGCCGGCTAGCAACGATATTTAGCATTTAACCTAGCTGGTTAGCCGTAGCTAGTTTGATTATTTCGAATAAAGCGGCTTTTTTCAGCCAATAGCTTTCATTCAACCCGCCTCAGCTCCACCCTCGCTCCACCTCTTTGTCCATATTTGGAGTAACCGGAGGTAGGCTACCAAGATGGCTACGCGTGACGTCACGGACACTACGTCCATATTTTATACAGTCTATGGTTGCACCTTGTTGGGAACTTGGTATTCTTTAGACAGTGTTAAAGACAGAAGAGAAATCATTTGAGTGCCGATGGTCTGGGTCTGTCATTAAGACTTTTCTAAGGGGTCACACTAAAAAAAGTACTGAATGCAACCAAATAATGGACAGATTATAACTAGCAACTCAGATGGATGAAGGAAGACAGGCCCTTTGTTTCTGAACTGTGCCATTGCCATGAATCAGAACTGAAATAGCTTCAAATCAACAAAAAAAATCACCTGCATCTTGAAAATCCCAACCCACCCCAGATAACAATTAGTGATGATAAATACATTACTCTGATACTTAAAGGCTTTTTCTTCACTCTGATCATTACATTGGACAGTGGGTATTTGTGGAACAACAATCTGTTGACTATTCATGTTTCACTATTAAAGCTGACGTCATCTAAAATGAACCTGTTCACAACTCTTAGTCTCCCATTTAGCTGCTGAGCTGATGTAAGCAATCTGAAAGCCTGGCAGGACAAGTGGCTGCTCAGCTCTGGATGTCTGGAGATATTGATAAAGCTGATATGCTAAAAGTATAACTGAGTCATTTGGACTATTATTAATGTCCACTGGCATCAGCTGTCAGTCATTACTAAGCGTTCAAACAACACTGGGCTGTGAGGGGATTTTGGTATTCAGTGGTATGGATAGAACAATAAATTATTTTTTTAATTTGACACAGATCCGCTTTTGTTTTGTCTTGATTTTTTACTGTGACCAAGAAACATTTTACTAAGTTAGAGCGGCTCCGACCAAGACTCTGACCAAGACACGGCAGGTGGGAGTTAACAAGGCAATTCAGCCTGTCTCAGTTCCTGGACGTAAATGTCAAAACTGTTATTATTTCACATTTTGTTGATAATTTGAGTTAATTATGGAATGTTTAAAACTAAAATTCTTACATATTATATATTGCACCTTTATGCCCCAGACAGTGTTACATACTAATAATGCCAAACACCAAGCTGAGGAAGTTTGAAACAGCTTTCAGGCTCCAATGAACACACACACACACACACACACACACACACACACACACACACACANACACACACACACACACATGGATATTCAAACAAAAACGCTGCGTTGTTTCAACAGCTGGCAGTCTTTCCCACACAGAGAGTGTGAGAGGAAGCAGAGAGCATCTAGTCTGGACTGGATCATCAGACAGCCCCCACCCAACACACACACACACACACACACACACACACACACAGAGGCTGGCAGGCAGTCGAGGGTATTGGGCATTAGGTTGGCAGAGGCATTACAGCCTGCCACATAAGCCTCTTCCAGTTTTTACTACCAGTGACATCTGCTGCCTGAGGTTACATGTGTGGATACAGCACTTACACTGATAATACAGCACCACTGACAGCAACACTGGGAATATGATCTGCACAAACATGATACAGTCATAGTGCAGAGGCTGAAAAACTAACATGGATTTGAATAATTGAGGTCGTTCAGGACGCAGACGTGTCTCTCTTCAACCTGTTTGGGAGCAACAGGCAGACTTGATTTCCACAGTTGATTTACTGTAAAAGAGCACATAGTCCACAGTCACCTATTTCACAAGGCTGTATTAACATCTGCTGTCAACGCAGATAATCTGAGAGGGCACCGCATAAGTGAAACTATTCTGTGGAGAAACCATAGTTTAAGGGTTTTGGTTTATTTTGTTGATGATATATTTATCGACATTGCTCCTGTGTTAAATAATGCATGAGAGCTATGGAGAGACAGTTCTAATGATTTAATATTGGCCTTTGATGACACTGGGAGACTTGTGAGAGACAGAGAAAAGAAGAAAGGTCCAAGTAGAATCTGCAGGGGCCAAGATATTCTGAGTCTCGAGTATAACCACAAAATCACGGCACCCTACACTGCCCATAATGCACCTCTCGAGCGTGTTTATGTAAAACCCTCTCTGGCTGGTAAACACCCACAGCTCCCCAGGTTGTATCCCGGTCCTTCTGGTATGAATCTTCAAATCCAAAGTGAGTTACCCTGGTGATGTCAGACTTGACAAAGCTCCTCCTGATCCACACAAAACATTATACAAGTGTTTCACACAAGTCAATTTACTCTGACTCTGAAATTGGCTGTACTTTGTTATTTAACTGTCAAACATACCTTTTTTTTTTTTTAATTGGATTGGCTTTTTTTCAGTGTACTTAAAGTGAGCTCCATGCAGCTGGAGGGTGACAAAATTTAAATGAATGATTGGACATACTGAGGTGGCCTCAGCTCAGCTCAGTGGCTGACCTGAAGCTCATGTATCAGTAGCAGGAGCAGGGGAAGTGAAAAAACACATGGCAGTGTGTGGATGGACGGCTGATATAAAAATACAGCACGGGGAGGTGAGGCAGTGGACAGCAGGCCGGTGAGCGTCTGTCCCAGCTGTGGTAAACCAGATTGAGGTAAAGTCCAGGTCTCACCCCTCTAATCCCATCTGACTGTCATCTTAACCCTGCCTCATGCTGATTTGTTACACAAGTGGCTGACAGCTCACAAACAGCATGCAGTCACCGATGTGTCGCCCAGTGGCGGATCTTCCGTGGGGGCATGGGGGGGCCGTGCTGTTTACTGTGCACAACACTAAAATGCTTAAGGACCAGAGCTGAGCACTAGGTACTTATTAAGAGTAAATAATATTCCTCACTGTGAAAGTCTATTGGGAGCTGTTTTTTTCATTTCTGTGCAGAACACTATGATGTTTACTGAGCTGTGCATTAATATATGATCTATGAATATGGAGTATTGCTATTGTATTTTATTATTATTTTAAAACGTATAGTACTGCACATAGTTTATTACAAGTCAAGGGTAAAGATTGCTATTGTTCACTGTGATGTATTGGGTAGTACTCATTTTGATGTTTATGGTTTACAGCTGAGATCTGGTTGCTAAAAGTACATAATGTTGTTTCATATTTTATGTGTGATAATTGGCAGTAAACATTAATTCACATAAACAAGGAAACACATCCATCATGATTTTAATGTTAACAGTCCAAAATGAAAAGGTCATATATTCATTTTTTTTTAATAACTTTTCAGTGCCCCCCCCAAAATATCTGTTGTACCTTCCGTGCCCCCCGACTAAAATTAATCTGGATCCGCCCCTGGTGTCGCCATACACAAACACACGTAAAATACATAGATTAGATATGAGCTTGAAGATAAATAAGGAGAAATTTCATATTCCTGTTACCAAAGAGTAATCCTGGCTGACTGAGCAGTCGGCTTGCTTTAATATCCAGGTTCATAACATCTCTGTCACGTGAGCACAACAAATCATTTTAGGCCCAAACAAAACTTAAAAAAAACCAGTCCAAGCCTGTGACCTCCTGCAGTGCTGGACTCTGATGTCCACTGGAGAAACAGTAATCTTTTGTAATCTGACTAATGTCCACTGTGGAGATTACTGTCTGACCTCCTCCAGCCCACGCCCAGGAGACACACACACACACACACACACACACACACAGAGGTAGAACACAACATGTAAACACAGCATTCAAAAACTGCAGAAATATAATCAGCTGCAGTTTCCTCCTGTACAGAAGTGAACACAGAGTTTGGGCAGAGCCTGCAGTAAAGGTAAGAGAAGACAACAACAGCAACTGTCCACAGTAATTAGAGGAGTCCCCTGGTCAAGCTAACGGCTAACACACACCCACAGCTGTTTGTGTGTGTGGCTTCTCAAGTGTCGGCAGGTGATAAGCGGGCTGCGTTTGAGCAGCAGCTGCGTGACTGTGGGCCGTCGAGACAGTGTCGCACCAGAGACCTCTGAAAGTTTAATAAGTGTCTTGTTGTAGAGATGAGGTGTAACTGCTCCAAGGAACAGGATTTCTGGCTGGCTGTCCTGTCCGCTCTGTTCTGTCTCACCATGTGGGTCTCCTTTCAGATCAGCTAACGGGTGGAGGGAGGAATGGGCTTTTCCAGGGAAGTTGTTTGTTTGTCGGTAATGCACGATTCTTATTGTATTAAAGTTTGATTCTAATAATAATAGTTTTGTGATTAGCTATGCAAGAACATTTTCACAATCACTATTCTCTCGTTTGACAGTTTAAAATCTCCTACATCAATGTTGCATTTTTTGCCATTGACCAGTTATGCCAACTAAGGTGAGATGCCACAGGTCATGTTTTTAAAGTAAAATATGTTGTAATGGAATTTCCTGCAGTAATGTGTATGATCGAGAAAATATGTTTTGTCCACATTATACATTTTATTAATGGATTATATTTTGTTTATCCTGTCATTGGGTCATTATTTCCTGCTTAGAAGCCAAATTCTCTTTTACAATCATTCACTAGATAATATGCCATAATCAGGTTCAGTTTACATGATGGAATAGTGGCATTAGCTTTTACAGTAAAATTCTTTCTGGGTGTTGGATGATGTTGTCCTTTTCACATAACATAAACAGAAACCCACTACACAACTACACAATAATTAAATTCATGCAAAATTTAGCATACAAACTCTTCGGACAAATATATATATTGAAAACAATTCTACATAATTTGACACCTCTGAAAATGGTGTTTCAGACTTTTCAATAAACTTTTTAGTCGCCAAATTGATTTCACAACTTTTAATCTTCTCTCAGACCCCCCCCCCCCCCCCCGACCCCCTGTCTTATACACCACCATGTTGTGTGCGTGTGTGTGTGTTCTTGGGCACGTACATTATTCACTTCCTCTACAAAACAGCATAGGAGAACTAAAAATTTCAAGCGCTGCATCAGAACGGCTGAAATCTGTAAAGAAATACATGGAAGATCAAAGTAAACACAGAGCTGCTCTGAGCTGGGTGCAAACTGCAGCCTTACCCAGCCCGATGAATTATTCAGTGCCACACACAAACACACTCACACACTCCTCTCACGCTGCAACAGGGACTGGGAGCGTGCCTCATTTTGACAATAAGTAATTAGAAAACCATTTCCTAGAATCGACCCAACCCTGCATTAAAGAGGGTCTTGGTGTCTGTGTGTGTGTGTGTGTGTGTGTGTGTGTGTGTGTTGATGTGCATGTCTGATACATCTTTCAGTTTTTTAGACATGATAAGATTATATTCCTCTCTAATAAAACTCCTCGTTACATTTTGTCCCACACCTTTCTCTCCTGCTCTCCTTCCTCCGTCAGTCTTTTCTCCTCTCTACATTTTTCTCACAAACATGTCTGTTTTGCCTTCAAAGAGAGCGACTCTTTTTTTTAGCTTCGCCAAAAATATGTCCTCAAAGGTCATACTCAGGTTTTCTGGGAAGAGAGGGCCTTCATGTTACTAATCCAATAAAGGTAATTAGGTGTCATAGGACATGGTAATAGTTATCTGAAAGTTAGAAAACAGGGTCTGTGTCTTAAGCTGAATAACAAGTATTTATTGAGTAACAAAGAAATGTATCCCTGATATGATACAAAAACTGATTTAAATGAATTGAGACTACCTGTTGCCATTAAAAGCTAAAGAGATAGCAAAAGTCTGCGAGTGGATTTTGGAGCTATACAGTGAGAAAAGTAAACTGCATATAGACTTTTTATCATTTGTTAAGTGAAAGCAGTTCCTGTTTGGTGAAGAATAAACTGTCCTGTCTGCCAGGCCTGGGCCCCCCCCCCCCCAGCTCAGCCTGTTGAGCACAGCTGACCGCGGGGAGTTCATGTGTCAGATGATTCTCTCTCCCAGTGCACAGCCATTGTCCGGGGGAACAAAGATGGAGAGGTTTGTCCGGGGTCGCTTCATTATGGAGGCCAAATGAGGCCTGACTGCGATGTGGATGACCTGTTTCACAACTCGCTCTTTACACTCCTCTCTCTCCCTCCCCTGCCTGTCTTTTGCCTTCTCTCCGTCTTCCTGGAGCTGCGACTCTTATTTCTCCTTTTCTCTCATTCAAGATCTAGTGAGGCTACAATTGGCTGAACAAAGAGTGTCAATTCAGCGGCGTTGCTGTGTTGCCCGGACGACCACTTCTGATGATGGAACTATTTTGGGGGGGGGGGCTGTTCAGAGGCTGCACCACGGCAGAGACATGATACGTTGTTATGGAACTAAACTACAGGCCTGCGTGTGTGTGTGTGTGTGTGTGTGTGTGTGTGTGTGTGTGTGTGTGTGTGNGTGTGTGTGTGTGTGTGTGTGTGTGTGTGTGTGTGTGTGTGTGTGTGTGTGTGTGTGCATCTAACAAGTCCTGAACTTCAAGACTTCATGAATGATATTCCTAAATACCCTGACATTTAAAGAGAAGGAAAACTCACTTATCAGGACTTTTTTTTTTTACCAACAAAGACTAAAGTGGCTGCTGTTCTCTTGTTAGTTTTCATTGTCCTGAGGAGGTGAATGGAGCTCTCCTGGTGCTTCACTCTCAGCCTATAATAAGGCCTCTTATCATTATTAGTTGTATTATGAAATCTTATGTAATTTACAGTGTGTTATGATCAAAAGTAAGATCATAACAACCCACAGCTTGGTTGACTGAAGTTCACAGAAGCCCACTGCTCTAACACATTAGGCTAATTAGTACTGTGTTACAGCAATGTGATTCTTTTTTATAGTAACAAGGAGTGTAAGGGAATACAATTTGAAATTGAGTAATTAAATTGCAGTAATGAACTCCAAAGTTGTCTCAGTTAAATGCTGTGTTTAAAGGCGTTTTTGACAGAATAATACACAGTAATATAAGAAATGACTTTTGAGCTTGAGTAATCAGCAACGTATGAGAAATTGACATTTTTACATTTTTAAGTTATATGACCAATTACTTACAATTAATCTCATAAAGCAATTATCTCAGTGCAATAACCATCAAACGTGTAGAACTATCGACACATGAACCGAGGTGTTTCTTTCACAATGTTACAAACAAATACACATTAAGAAAAAGATAAGAAGTCTTTCCTGTGCTTTGATCCAGACCAGTTGGCCTGTAAATTATTAGCTGTACAGGGGAGGAAGGTTATCAGTTTGTGGAGGAGTGTTTAGGTAGACATGAAGGGAATGAAGAAACAAATGACAGTTTCTTTGTGTGTGTGTTTTTTTGTTTTTTAATGTGTCTATGTAAAGTGATAGGATCACTACAAATAGAATCTCATATGCTGATCGTGTTATTGAAAAACTGAATCTTCCCGCAGGAAGGATTAACTAAAACACTTGGATGGATCAGCAGTAACCAGCAGAGCTCTATCTACACACACACACACACACACACACATACAAGGAAAACTTGCGTTGTGATGCTCCAAGAAAAACTCAAACCAAAATTGTGTGTGTGTGTGTGTGTGTGTGTGTGTGTGTGTGTGTGTGTGTGTGTGTGTGTGTTTTGCATCTAAACAGTGGCCTGACAGGTGTGAGGAGATAGCAATCGTGAAGGACTGTTAATCCCTTTAACCAGCCAAACCCCATGCAGTGTGTGTGCCTCTGTTTCTTCACTCCCTCTTAAAAATGAATCAAATATTGAAGTTTAGTCACCCATTTTAATCTATTTCCTGGCTGACTTGGTTATATTTTCCACTGTCTCTGAGCAGCCAAACTACAGGGAGAAAATGTGAGAAGAGGGGAAAGTCGTTTTCCTATTGATTTCTAGCTACCCAGCTGCTTGGTGCCTCAGCCACGTCCACAGCTCCAATCCAGCTGGAGGGATGTGCAGTGATAACGGGGGTCATGTGATGTCAGCCCTGGGACCTGGGGTTTCGCTTGGACCTTAACAATCCATCAGTCCTGCTGCACCTGTGTAGGCTGAAAATGCTAATCCACACGTTCCTTTCTTTCCAAGCTCTGCAGAACCCTGGTACACCCACACAGATATTGTCCTGCTTTTGTTTACTCCATTAGTTGATTCATTGACGAGTTGGAAGAAAATGAATCGTCAGCCATTATTCAATCAATTACCTGATTCAGTCATTTTTCACAAGGTTTCACAAATGAGCTGTCGTGGCTTATCATGCAGGCCAGCTGGTCAGAGTCGCTTCATTATGACAGATACGTAGCTGACTGTTGACTGTCCCAAACACTCACACACACAGCTGAAACACACACCAGGAAACACACATGGATGTATGGCTACATGTGATGTATATGTAGTATTCTTCATGGTAAAAAAGTATGTAATCTGAAGAAACAGCAGCCTTCTGGTGAATAAAAAGATAAACTCAGACGAAGTGGTTCAGATGAAATGTTGCCAATTGAACCTGAGGTTGTTCAGATGATTCTGTTGCTGCCTGATAAGAAGCTGGCCCTGGCTGTGACACACAACTCTTTGTGCAAGATATACTTTTTTTTCTTGTCTTCATTGAATATACTTTGATGAATAAAAGGTATATAGAACAAAAATAAATGGTACCAACATCCAGTTTGACACTGATCAACCCCATGGTAAGCATGTAAAGTCTTTAGAGTAACTACTCTAATGGGTCCAATGCATAAACAACTAAGTAGATGAAATGTCTGAAGACCTGCCAAAGAACCTGGATCCAGCAATGTTCTCTACACGCCACAATGCAAAAATGTTGGAGAGAACAGCATACTGATGATGTTACTATTATTAGAGCCCCAGCAGTAAATTTCAGGGCAAACTTCCATTTGAGTTGAATACTTTTTGTGTACGACATTTTTGACTAATGGCACTAATCCAGAAGGTCATTATCATAAATATTTAGACCATATTTCATGATAATCTGGCCTGTGATTGTGTTGTCTATGACCCAACTTGTCCTACAGATGGATCCTGAACACCATGCTATCAGCAGGATGAGTCAAACTAAAGACTTACAGAAAATAGGATTCATTAAAAATATTGTTGACAATACAGCTCAAAATTTCATCCCATGTAAAATAACTGTAATGTGAGTACATGTGTGCATGTTTGCAAAGGCTTACAAGAGAATTCTGCATTGGCATATGGATTTTTTAGGAAAACTCATGCCACTCAGATAATGTTTTTAAGAGACCTGCGGCAGTCGAAGCATCATTTAAGTATTTATGGATTATGGTTATTGAAAAACTCAGCCCTGGCATATAAAATGGTCTACAAAACTAAGTCTGTGGACGCTGCACTACACTACTTCCTGCAGAGAAACCAAAGCTTGCCAGTGAATGTAAATAACGATTGCTAATTAGTTGCACATGAATGTAATTCACAGCAGACAGCGTTGGTGTTTGAGCATGTGTGTGCACAAGTTGAAAAATGTACAGGCTGTTCACTTGTCAGTGTCTTCATCCTGACAGCCATCTGTCCACCTTGTCTGTCCCACACGTGCACACACACACACACACACACAGAGAGCACAGGCTGGGCCTTACTGTAGGTACACAGCATTTCACCTTCTCACTGTAAGTGATGTGAGTGGCAGGAGCTCACCAAACCCACAGGATGGTGAGGAAACACACAAGCCTGCTGTCCATCACACACACTGACGGAAATATTTACAGCTGAGCAAACACCTATTACTATCAGTGCATGGAGTCTTTGACCTTTTCAAGTGGACACTAATGGTGTTGACTCTTAGATCTCGAACCAACACTTCACCATAGAACAAAAAACAAAAGAACAAATGACTTGTGCAGGATTATTTTGTCTTCATTTTTGGTTGGTTGCTGGGACAAATACAGCTACAATCAATACTGCCAACATGCTGGAAGTGTATTATTAGCAATCGTGAAACTACGCTTGCAATATGAAAATACAAACAAGTGTGCAGCCCTAACAGGTGGGTGGAGGCTTGTGTGAGAGAAGTGGAACAGTAGTGTCAGTGAGACAATGCTGCTAATCTGGTATCACACCTTCCCTTTGAGACCTGGGATGGAGGTGACACCGGAGCCAGAGAGAGTTGGCCTTCCTCAGGTCGGTACAACCCTGCAACTGTTGAAACAGTCACTTCGTCAGCGTCCTGGCACACAGCTCTGGACAGTTACAGAGTGTTCACTGGGAGCATATTTACACAAGCAACATCCAGTCAAGTGTCACACAAGACATGAGAGTCTGAAATAAATATTTGGATTATTGTCCAAAGCTGCAGGGTTTCACTTCAGGCCAAAGCAAACTAGCTTTTTTCACAACTGGAGAAAAGTATTTATGCTGCATCCAAGCAGCAACCTCCGGCGCTGAAAAATGAAGCCAATGCGGAAGTGCAAAAAAGCTGCAGTTCCTCGAATAACCACTAGAGCAGGCTGCAGAAGTGAGTCAATTACATTTGAGCCCCATGTTAAAATGTCCGATTTTACGACAGAAAAAAACATATTTACAGCCTGGTTCAAAACATGGCTCTAGTCTCATAAGCTGTTTTTCTACTCCATGACAACTCTGGGGGGCAAATTTTTTTATAAGGCGTTCGTTTAAAATATACAGCATACATCATTATGCACAATTCATAGCTGTCAATCTAAGTGGTGCCACTTTGATTGACAACTAGCCACTGACGGTCTAAAGGGCGTCACCCCGGCTAATTCTAGTCACTGAGTTTGGGAAAGAGATCGTCGTGGGGTTAGCCGGCTAGCAACGATATTTAGCATTTAACCTAGCTGGTTAGCCGTAGCTAGTTTGATTATTTCGAATAAAGCGGCTTTTTTTAGCGGCTTTTTTTCAGCCAATAGCGTTCATTCGACCCGGCTCAGCGCGCCCTCGCTCCACCTCTTTGTCCATATTTGGAGTAACCGGAGGTAGGCTACCAAGATGGCTGCACACTACAATTTGCTTCATTTTTGCTCTTCAGAAACCTATGGGTGACGTCACGGACACTGTGTCCATGTTTTATACAGTCTATGGCTGCATCATTGCTTGTACTCATTGATAAACCTTATAACAGCTGAATATTAATAAGCTGATGAATTCATAAACCCAAAAGACATATAAGCCTTGTTCTTACTACAAGATCTGAGTTGGTGGTAATCTGATCAATGAGCTCAGCTAGAGTTTTAAGTAATCCTCCTGATCTATATAGACTCTTCCTCTGTCTTTCACAACCTGTCAGTGAAGCGAGGCCAATCAGCCATTATACCACTTACACTTCATTTGACCTCAGTAATGGAAGGAGGCAGGGGAGCCAGGGAGCAGCTATTTACTGTTCAGTCAGGGTCAGAGATGGACGCAAGCTGTGGGGCAAAATTACCCTTTAGAATTGCATTAAATTAGTGTAAATATGAGCAAATATGTGAAGATACGAAAAGGAAGAGCTTTAGTTCAAGTTTAATCCTGCTCATACTTTAAACATGCAGTTATCATATTCACATCAATACAAGCACTGTGCCACACTGACAGGCCTGTTAAAGCTTCTGATCAAGGAATTCTTAAAAACAGAACCTGGGTAAACATTAGTGCATTATTACTGATCCAGAAAAGCCGGGCTTAAAGAAATTACTGCAGTTCTACATAATACATATATATCTTTTTTTAAATTTAGAAAAAGAGAGCGGTGGTATCTGATTGGTGCCTGGTATCTGGCTGTTACAGGGAGAGGAAACATTGGAAGGGTGCATCCCTACTTACTGTAACGTTGACAAGTGAAAGACAAGGGAGAGTGGCTTCAATGTCTCTGCATGGCCAACGTTATTCATGATGAAGCGCTCATGAGTCAAAATGCATTGTAAGTGTATTAACTGCCAACTATCCCCAAACAACAGAGCAATACACCCAAAAAATTACACAAGGGCATCAAAATACCAGAAATAGAAGGCAATTTCTTAACCTGCTCTGTAACACCCTCAGCGTCCATGAGTGACTCATCACAAAAAGACAGGGGAAAGGCAGAGAGTTAAACACCATCATTCATCATGACTAAACAAGAGAGCGTACACACACACACACACACACACACACGATATGATGGGTAGCTTTGAGATTAGAGAGAAGTGAGTTTGTGACAGGAAGGTTGCTGGTTTGACTCACTGGGTCAGCTAGGACGCAGAGTGTCATGACAGTGGATGAGTAACGCCTTCCTCTGTTGCTGTTGTTGAGACGCCCTTGAGCAAGGCACTTAACCTTCAGCTGCACCAGGAGAGCTGCTCAATGCTAACAGTAGAGGATGTGATTGTAGTGAGAATGTGTTGACTTGGGAGGGTGTGCTCAGACAGTTCCAAAAGTAGGGCTGCACAATTAATCGAATCTTAATCACGATCACGATTTTGGCTGCCACGATTAAATTAAGATGATCGTCGGCGATTTTAACATTTAAAAAGCGAGCTCTGTTGCATGTCATATCAAGCACTTTCTCAACTCAATAGTCAGCCAACCACCAGGGGGCGACCTATAGGTTAGGGCCTCATCATTACGCTGCCTGAACAGCAAGCGAGCGAACCCTGCAGCAGCTGCAGCTTCAAATGATTAAACTGTGAGAGAGTGCAATGTCGGGAGCAGCAGGCAGTGACAGTGAGGAGCCGCTAGTGCCTCGTAAAGGAGCAACATCTACTGTTGACCCTTTTCCACTGCGCTGGTGCTAGTGCTAGTTCGGAGCCAGTGTCTGACTTAGCACCAGTTCTTCGTGTTTCCACCACGTAAGCACCGGCTCCAGGTGCTAAAAACCGGTGCTTCGCAGGCACCAACTCTTCGCTGGTCCAGAGCTAAGCACAGACTACGCCAGGGGCTGGGGGCGGAGTTATCGTTAGTGCCGGGAGCCAGTTTCCAAATCGCAATTGCGGCCGGCTTTCGGGCTGGGACACACAAGCGGTAATTTGTGTTCGTCTTCGCCAGGACGTCCCTGGTCTGATCGCAGATATATTGAACTGACTCCACTAAATCCCTGTCTGTGTCCAGCGCCAACCCAGACAACCATAACAGCAACTCTGCACCGGGCGACACCGTATCCATCCACCTCTCAAAGACACGCTGAAATAACGGATGCAATAAGGCCGGTTTCCTGTTTGTTTGCACTTTATAATTGCATTTTGCAATAGCATATTTATTTTTTTCCCTTTTTCTTTGGGTGAATTTTAGTTTGATTTATGATTATTTTAAGTTTCAATTTGAAGACTTGTTTGTTTTTTTAAAAAAGTGCAATAAAAAGGTACGTTTTACCTAACATAATGAATAATCGTGATTATTAATCGTGATTACAATATTGATAAAAATAATCGTGATTATCATTTTGGCCATAATCGTGCAGCCCTATCCAAAAGGTTACTATACATGACTGGAATAATCTTTTCTGTCTTTCTCTACAGTTTAATAAAGAAGCTTACATTCTGGCCACAGTGACCTGACGCCATGCTCGCTGCATGTGGCTACCCATGGAGCTCAAAGTTGTGTCTTTCACTGTAGTGAATCAGCAATAATCCTCAGAGAATTGTGTCTGTGTCTGCCTCAAACACAAGATGTGATTACGTTCCTCCTTGGGTTGACTTTACCTCCGCAAACAGTCAGTCAGCAGACGGCTGAAACTTAAGACGCGAGATGTGAGGGATGAAACTCGTCTGGGAATGGACGGAAATAAAAAAAAAAAAAAAAAAAAAAAGACCTGGCAGAGAGAAGCCTGTAAAGCAGCCCTTTTTGGAGCAGACCGAGGGGAAATGAGAGAGTGAGATGAAGGATGGATTGGTGGAGAGAAGCTGCAGAGGGAGGAGAGAAGGAGCGAGGGAGATGAGGAGTGCGAGGAGCCACCATCAAAATCTCCCTGAAAACTTCACAGGAAATCACTGGAGCACAATAAAGTCATTCTCCCGTCCTGTTGTCACATGAATTTAACAGTCTATCGCTCAATCGCCACATTCAGGAGCATTCAGAGTCGCAGAGGAAACAGGCTGGTCGGAGGGTAAAAGAGAGAAGCAGAACGTAGACAAACAGAGACTGTGCGAGTTTATCTTAGTCGATCAGGTCGACTGAGACGCTTCCAGCTGATCAGTCCATTTTAACGATTTCTTCCTGACATTCCATATGAATTATTCAAGATTACAGTCACATCTCCGGCATCAGAATAATAGAAAGTCACATCAATCACAGCTGATCTGGAGGGAAACTTGGATCAGTCCCTGCACTTAGATGAGGACAATAACACAGAGAATGCTGTTGAAGAGATTTATGAACTTAATGGCCCATTCAAAAAGTTCATAAAACTCTCTTTGGCATCAAATGACAGATCATTTTTCCAGTCTGGACACAACCTTGGGAGCAATTCGACTAAGCTCACGATCAATTTGTACGATAAAAGAGGAGAAGCAGAGTAAACTCCAGCATTTGCTACCAATTCCACACACTCCTTCAGAGGACGGAGACAAAGCAACGACTGTTATTGAACAAATCTCATGTCCCAGGAGTTTAGCAAAGACGGCTATATTGAAATCAACTGCTCCCTGATAATGAAGTCATATATCTTATAATGATGTTACAGCAACTGATCTATTCATCTGTCCTGTCAGGCCATGACTCCGCTGCCCTTTAACTGTGTCTTTGCACCTCATTCTCTGTTTAGACTCAATAAAACTCAAGTTGTGTCTTGAGTCAGTGGCTGAATCTGAAGCATTTATATCAGTTTACAGGACAAATTTATGCTCGTTTCTGCTATGCTATGCTACAGGACATATGATGGGTGACACAAACAGTCAACACCATGGCTGAGCATTTGGAACTTCAGTGTACCAATCACAGGCTCAGAAACACAGATTCAGACATACCTGAGGAGGAGAAGCCAGGTGTAGCTACATATCAGGATTCTGCAAGGTAAGTTTCACTTTTTCAAAGCCATGACGAAGAGGTGTTTTTGGTTGCAATGTTGAAAAAGGAGAAATGGCGAACCTTCCTGTACGACTAGAGGATCTGAAAATCTGAGCACCAAACTGCCAGAGAAATCTCTCTTATTAAAGCCTGTCACTGTTCCGTGTGTTTACATCGGGGACACAGCAAGTACGAGCCAACATGTTGGTCAGTTTTATTTTTGTTGTGTTTTGTGTGTTGGCTGTGTCCAACACATCTGCAGTGTGCTAGATAATGTTAGCCAACGTTAGCCTGCCAAGTTACATTATGTTTAACGTCAAATGCTGACAGGACTTTTTATATGGCTGGGAGGTGTTGACAAAGAACATTATTACAAACATGGTTTAAAACATTTTGTCAGATAACTAAGCTGCTGAATTAAATGTGGTTTGTGTGGATGAGCAGAGTCAAAGCTGCAGGCGAGCAGCGGTGAGGTGGGTGGAGACAGAGGTGGAGACTCTTTGCATATTCACAGATTCATGCATACTACTAAATCAATGGCAAACCAGTGTGAGGCATGGGGGGATTCTTTCCATGGGAATGAAATCAATATGTCATTTTGATAAACAGAGATGGGTTTTTAGGGGTTTAATCAGAGAGGAACTTTAATACCTCATTTCGATGGGACAGCAGAACTGGCTGGAGTCCAACTTCAACTCCTGAGGCACTTTTTCTCCACATGAACAGTTCTACCAGCACGGCACTTTGATTCAAAAGTTCCAGGCTGCAAGAAGCCTGGCCTCAGCGCCTGTCACTCATCTGTGGCGTGAAACCTGCAGCGTCTGGGAGGCATGAGGCCTTTCAGCAGTTGTCAGGGCTTGTTACCGTGACACTTCACAGCCCCGCCACCCTTACGATGCTGCTTATCAAACGGGCCGAGATAAGCTGACATCAGCGTTTCGTGCAGCCTGACAAAAAGCAGGGAAACAAACTGACCGCCATTATATGGACGTCGTCACCCTCATGGTTAAGGAATGTGCGCCGGCCAGGTATCTTTGACCTCAACAGTCAGGATAAAACCAGCAGACAGCTGGCAGAGCTGCTCAATATCCACTGGGGATAGAAAGTTTGTTTACAATACCACCGTCTTTTGTCCATAACCAAAGCTTATTTACTATGTTTTAAATCAAGAAGATGATGGGTTGCTCTGATTGCATCAGCAGTACGTGAGTGTCCATGTGTGTGTGTGTGTGTGTGTGTGTGTGTGTGTGTGCATGTTTTGCTATAGTTGTGAGGACCAACTCTTGACAAACAACCTTTCTTGTGAAGACATTTTGTCTTGTGAGGACATTTTGCCTGGTCCTCACAAGGATTATAATAGGATGCCTTGGTTTTAGGGTTAAGGTTACAAATACAAAAAGTTTATGGTTTGGGTAAAGGTTAGGGTTAGACATTCGGTTGTGATGGTTAGGGTTAGGGCAAGGGGCTAGGGATTGCATTATGTCAATGGAAGGTCCTCACAAGAATAGCAAAACAAACCTGTGTGTGTGTGTGTCCACGTCCACACAGTCCTCATCTGAGGCCTCATCAGGCAAAATAAGTCAATATGTGTCTGTGAAGGGTCTTTAAAGGTGACTTAGAAAACTTCTAGCTTACAGTTGAACCAAACCATGAAAGCAAGTGCCACCTTGCACGAGCCAGACAGATCTATTGTTCCTGATGTATCAGCTGAGCAAAGCAGGGTAATTTGATTCACTGCTGATGGCCAATGACCATGAAAGGTTCATCCACGACACACTTCTCTCAACTGTCATCATTCAGTCAGCTATTATTGGAAATTAATGGACGTCTGGGGACTTGAGTTGCACAAGGTGTGTCAGTCAGTCAGTCAGTCAAGTCAGTGTGAATGCCACAGTCACTGACACAGAGTTGGCTGGTGAAACTGTAAGAATAAAATAAATGGGAAGAAAACACTTAACTCCAGCAGTGTGTGTTAAACAACCAGTGGGCCAATAACCGAGGAGTTGCCAGTGTGGCCACAACCTTATGGCACACTGACACACAGCTGCCAGTGTCCTGCATGAGTCAGCTGTGAGCACCTGGGGCCGCCACTCACACACACACCTGTCACACCCCACAGACACATCAATATCTCCACACACACGGCTCCCTCTGAACGACAGCAGGGAAAACAACTTGCATTTAAAATCTCCAACACAGTGTGGTGAACAGAAAGTAACCATGTCTTTCTTCCTGTTTGCTGCCATCGGTGGTTTGGCGAAGTTCAGTTTCAACACTGCTTCAGTTTGAGGAGAGACGTGCTCCAAAACACATGAGCGGTTAAAAGCAACTAATGAGAAAGTTGTTATAAAGTATGAGGAAGAGGAGGGAAAGAATGAGAGAGATGAAAAGTTAGTGGTTTCCATTCTAGGACATGGACACAACATGCGGCTCTTTGAAACAACCATAGCTATTGTTAACAGCAGTTTGGCCTACAGAGAGATTCCAACAGCTGGATTCAATTAGGGGCTTTCTTAAAGGGGGCAGGCCCCATCCACACTGCATGTCTCACTCCTGAACACACAAGGTTAGATCATGGATGAAAAAAAAAAACAAGGAAAATCAAGGTCACACACTTCCATAGAAGCTGTTTTGACATATGAACTTTGTGTGCATGGAGCAGAGCATCACTCACAGCACCATGCATCAAGAATTATCTCACAAAAGAAACTGCCGTGCTGCGTTAGACATGTCAACCAGAATCAAGTAAAACCACTTTCTGCCTCATCAGCAACCTCAGGCGAGTTTAAGTAGAGGCTGACCGATGGTGGATTTTTTTTTAAAGGTCGATATGATAATGATAGCTTTGAGCAGAAGAAGCCAATGGGCGATTAATCAACCAACACTGAAAACAATTTTAACACCATAGGAAACAGTGCAGAGGTACGTGTGTGTGTAGCAGAGTGTCATCTTCCTTCCAACCTCCCTCTGCAGACTGAAGCTTCGACAAAAGAGAAGACAAGGACAATTTGACTTTATCAGAAACTGTATAACTGTTGAACTGAACATCAAACCCAAAGGAACAAATACCTCAATATATATTGAAATCCATCATCCACTAATGGAGCCAATAGTTTGTTCAACATTGTATCAGTGCCGATTAATCGATCGACCTCGAATTTTAAGGACAGCAAAAAGGTCTCTCTACCAGATTCCACGCGTGTTATCCTTGACAAACAAGGCCACCTCTACACCTTGAAACTAAAGTGATAACAACAGGAATTTAAATCAAATGAGAGGCTGTCAAAGACAAGGAATGTATTATGCAATTAGCCCCAAAGAGAACAACAAGGAAACATAAATTATACAGCATGTTTGATAATACATTCCTGGTCACACAACCTTGAATATTGGTCAACATTGAGTACTTTCCTTCCATATTTCAGAACACTCAGCTTGGGGTCATTCTTGTCCTTTAAAATACAGCAAAGCCTCCATGCAGATTACACAACAGCCACACATGTGATCCCAGGTTTCACTGCTGGGTGTCAGACGGGTGCACCCCACCTGCCTGCCTACAGGTAGACTGTCAGCATTAGTTTGAACAGGTGTGTCTCCAGTGCACCTCCGACATGTGTCACCCAGTGTCTGCGGCCGTGGGCTGCATGGGCGTCTGCTCTCCTGGTCACAGACAGTCACGGGTGTTTACCAGGCATGGAAGAGAAAAGCTTGGCAACAATCATAACGTGGCATCAGACCGGCCATCACCGGTGCTCACAGATAATCCCTGTGTGTGTGTGTGTGTGTGTGTGGGAGCAGCAGCAGCAGCAGCAGCAGCAGCAGCACTGAGCGCCATTCCAAACCCATGCACGTCCTCAAATGCAGCACAAACTGAGTAACGTTCACGAGCCTGTCTGTGCCTTAAAGCTGGCAATATTCGGGCTGTAAGAAGGCGACAACACGAGCCTCTGTGCTGCCGTCCGTCACATCAGAGCAACATGTTAGCTAACATCTCAGCTGTACTTTTCAACTCCCGACTTTCATCCCCCAGCAGCCTCTCATTTCACACCAGAGAACAGCTTCTTACCTCATGGCCCAAAGTGTTGTCAGCACGAATATATCACAAACTCGTTCAGCTATCGACGACGGCTGACTTGTAGTTTTCCCCCAAAGTTAGCCGCTCGGTTCAAGGCTCCAGGCGACCAGATGAATGGGAGTCCGGCGGCGGCGAGATGAGACGCTTCACAGTTCAAGAAAAAGTACAAAAAAAAAAGAAAAGAAAAAAAGAAAACTGGGACTTAAAAATCAAACAGTCCGATCCTACATGATCTACAACATGGCGGCTCCGCTGGTGGCGATGAGTCGCTGAGAGGAAAGCGGACAGTTGTGGCGTTTTCTGCGGGGCTTCTCGGACGCTCTCGGCTCGGTGGGATGCGGCGCTGTGCCGCTCGGGTACCGCTCTGCCGCCGCTCTGCCGCTGCCGCCGCTCTGCTGGCCGCAACACGTGCTGCATTCACGGCCGCTCCCACTTTTAGGTTCCCCAGTCACAAAGCTGAAAATTTCTCATTTAGCCTATACTAATGCTAAATCTTTTTTTAAAGGGGGCACGTTGGAGAAAAACACGCATGCTATAAGTAAGGTGTTTTAGCCAATGTGATGTTTCAGTACAAAAGTAGCCACAGGAAAACCAGCTTAGCCTACATATGCTACTCACAAGGAAAATAATTCCCTTAGGGATTAATAAAGTTCTATCTTATGTTGTAAAAAAAAATCCTATTTGGCACTGTTTTCTGTTCTATATTTCACTTTTATTGGTTGCTTTATTGTTGCATCCTATTTGTTGTATTGCATTTTCTGTCTTATCTTATATTCTATATAAAGTTAACAAAAATGACTGAATGGCATGATGACTGATCATTATTGTTTGGATAGATTATCATTATTTCAGTACAATATAGCAATTTGTAGATATCGTTGAACAAACCTCCTCCACAGTTTGAGAAAAATTTACTGTGAAACAGATTTTTTGTTGTTTGTTTTATGTGTCACCGAAGGTGACACTTTGGTCCAGATTGTCAGAGATAAACGGGGAAATATTAGGCTGATACAACTTCAACTACCTATAATTCACATCTAAATGTTAGGGTTTATAAGAAACCCTTGTTGCGTCTGTATTTACCGGTATTTGGTTATCCCACTGCCATGAAGGCAGCAATTGACGCAACTTGTCGGACGTAGCACGTACAGGTTGCCCCTGACAACAGAGTTGGCTCCTTAGCTGTGTGTTTCTGTCTGTGATGGTGAGCTGGGACCAAACTACACTGAAAATATTACAAAATAAACATGTTAAATTGGCTGCATCTGGGGTTTTTCTTTTCTTCAAATAAACACAATAATCATTGAATACATTTAAAATCCTGCTCCACAGATACAACGACAAAAATGTTTTGTCAATACAAAGGTCATTTTAAACTGTTATTTTTACTATTGCTATTATTATGACCTTTCCATTTTATCCCCTGTCTCAACAATGATGATCTACAAAGACAGCTTCAAATTTATAATGACATAGAGACAGAGAAACAGAAGAAGCAAATTTAAATTAGTCAATAAACCAAAACCAAGTTTTCACAGGTTTTTAAGTAAGCAATTAAGGGCCAGAGCACAAGACATCAATGACATGTTTTCTGCCAAATAAAATCAGCAAAACTGTGCATTGTTGGCACAACTCCCAAGAGTATTTAGGAGGACCACAGATCAAGGGATTAATGCTGAAAACAGGTGGAAAAGTAGCAGCTAGCCCAGGAAAAATCACCTGGGTGCCAGTTGACACTTCTGGACTTTGGATATTTGGTCGAAGCACAAAAGGTCAAGTATGGCTCTTTTCACATAAGCAACAAACAAACAAGAGCTGCGGTCAGCCACACTGACAAGTGCTAATGCTCTGCCGCAGGTGGCCCCTGATATCAGCGGCTGTGATTTACTGCTGTGTAAATGTGTGTTATGTGTTAGTGGATGGAGGCAGAGTGCTGTTGAGGATAAAATGTTGACAGTCAATGTCATTCTTCAGGATTGAATCTGCGAGAAAGCCAGCTTGTGTTTGTTTGAAGTGTGTCCATGTGTTATTGTATGCACTACTAGTATGTGTGTGCATGTCATGGGTCCATCATGTGACATCATCCATCACTACAAGTGAAGCCACTTGCTCACTGAGGGACCAAAAGAGGCTTACTAGAGCCAAAACTAACTCAAAATGTTCATGGCCAAAAATTATTTGATTGCATTTTATTAATCTAACAACAATGTTGATTAGGAGAATGACATGAATAGCACAAATTGGTCCTTTCTGCTCCTCAATTAAAAATTGTCCACTGAGAAAGACAGTGGCACAATAAAGACAATGTCCTATAAATAAAAAACACAACTGAATCCTTACACTGCTGTGTACATGCACTATTATGTTTAAAGGAAGCTCAGTGGGTTGTCTGATGTTCTGAAAGAGGATTACAACAGGGTTTTCTAAAAAAATAAACAATAGATGCAAAAGGTCATATTATGAGCTCTTCTGCCTTTATGTAATGCCACTGCACTTTGATAGAAGGGTTCACCTCCATGAAAAGGGCAAATGTATTTTACCAAAACAATACCAGCAGTTTTCAGTTGCAGTTTTGCTTCCACAATGCTGGTGTTTTGGGTTGTGAGAGAGACTTCATGCTGGAAATCTGTGTAGTGAATCTGTTGAAATATATGAAATATAAAGGCTTGTCAACACCACATCTCAGCACCATTAGTAATTCTAATGAAATGTCACTGCATTTTTCCTCACATACTGTGTGTTTAGGTTTGTGTATGTGTGGCTGTGGGGAGTAACTATAACGCTGACTCCTTTATTTTCATGTATTTTGATTCCAAAATCTGAAATAGATGCAAGTCAGCCACCCGGGTGACTGAGCTGCCACTGACTCAGCTGATGATGAATGAGCCTTCAGCATGCCACCCACTCCTCACTGGCTCTGTTGTTGTGACATCTTACACACTGAACCAGTAAATGTCATTAGATCTGAAGTAAATAAGATATACCTTTAATCATCCCACAGTGGGGAAATTTACAATGAAGCCTAAATGAAGTGTACTTTCCTTCTATACTCTCTATAATTTGCTCAGGAAATAAAGAGCACCAGCCAAATGTGGACATGAACCTCTTAGTTCAGTCTTCATCCAAAACTCTAATCATTAAAATTCCCAAACTTTGTCTGCCACCTAGTGTACAAACCATAAAATACCTCTTTCTAACTGGAGCGCTTCCTCAAAAAGTTCATGGCACTCTATATTCCATACTCCACTGCATTTCAGGGGAGTATATCACACTTTTTACTGAACTAAAATTAAGATGTTAAGAGAAAAATTAAGAGATAAGAGTTAAGATAAGATAAGATAAGATAAGATAAGATAATCCTTTACTGATCCTGAGGGGAAATTTGTGTGGCAGTACACAAACAGTGCCCAAAACTGGAGTTTCACTCAAACTGATAACTGCAATACAGTCTGAAGCAAAGTGACATAGTGGTGTGATTAGCAGCTGCAAAGTCAGTATAGTATACTTTATGTAAGAGCAAGCTGATACTTTCAGCTCTAGTGTCCACCATTTTTTTGACAGCTGTATTTACCAGTTATGTTGCAGATTATGATTTTACATACAAAACATATGATCAGTTTATAAATCATTGCTGTTACAGATGAATACAAGGAAATAAAACTAGCCTCACCACATGTTCATGCAGCAAGAGTACGGACAATTTTAACTAGGTAATAATTATATATTATACATAATTTTTAATGCAGTACTTTTTTTTACATTGTAAAATTGCTATTTTAAGGTGTTATGAATACGAATGATTGTTGTTTTTCACTCAATTTCAAGTGCCACCACTAGACGGCGGCATGTAGATTTTCCCATACCATACAGCAGGAGAACATTTCCGGTCCCGTGACTAAGGATAATTTCAAAACAAAGGTTTGCGATTCTAAAGTCGGGATTTAAATAAAGTTGTTGTCGTTAACGTGCTCTTGTTTTGAAGCAGTAACCCGGAAGTGATATCGCTATCATCCTCTCTTCAGTCTGATTGGTTGGTGTTCACGCTCCTGCTGATGTGGTGTTCAGAAGTTAGCAAGCTTGGTACGCCGATACAAACAGTTTCTTTGGTATAACAATAAGTTTGCTCTGCTGAAATAATGCCTTACTATCAGACTTGGGAGGAGTTCGCCCGTGCAGCAGAAAAACTGTATCTGACAGATCCCATGAAGGTAAAAACACGTTATTTTATAAGTAGGTTATCGTGCTAGCTTATTAGCCGGATAGCTCGTTAGCGACGTGACTGTACCAACTGCTGGTCTCATTTTTCTCCTTTAAATTCTCAAAATCACTAGCTGTTGTTCTGTTTGCAGGTCAGAGTGGTTCTAAAGTACAGACACTGCGACGGCAACCTGTGCATTAAAGTGACCGACAATGCTGTGGTAAGGAACATGAGGAAATAATGCTTTATTCGAACTGTTATCAAATGATCAAATTTCTTTCTTTACCTAATTATCATGTATCTGTTGGTATTATTTTGGCTGGGGAAATAACCTGTGAAAGCTGAAGAGGCATACCATTACTTAATTTATAGAGACGTGTTTCATGGAAACATAAGTAAATCTTTCAGATTATAGGCTGGATGATTTGTATTTGAAGATACTCAACTGTGGTCAGTACTTTCCTGTTGATTGATACAACATCTATTTGTATCAGTGCTACTCATCACAAAGCACCAGTAGATTTGTGTTTGTCGACAAACACCCTGGCGGTTCTGAGGCTGTAATGCTAATTGTGAAGAAAACCAATGTGTTTTGAAAGATGATCTATAGAATTGGAAGAACAGAGCATTTGACTTGATGATGGCATTAGATGAAATGCTAGGGGATCAACAAAGTCGCTAAGATTCAACCTCATGGGAACATGAAATTCTATATCAAAGTGATGTCAATCCATTTCGTAGCTGGAGAAATATTTCTCTGGATAAGTGAGCATTTTGAACGTGATGTCTCATGTCTCATATTTCACCACAATTGATCCTATAGTTGATCTATCTGTGGATGCCAGACGGACAAAACAATCACAACACTGTGTCAGTCAACAGAGATGATGATGAATAGCTTGATTCATGACATGATCGCCTTGCTCCATTTAGCTTTTAGTTGGCCATACAAGGGCCAATGCCCTGGTCCTGAAAACCTAGAATGCCATTACTGATATGAAATGTCTGCCATTGTGATTGAAAGCCTTGTATTTAATGATACAGTAAAAGAGGTTGAGTAAAAGAAAATGGCCTTTCACAATGCTATTTTTGGTCTGACATCTTAATCTGAAACATAAAACAGTGTCACTCCAGTTGGTCAATTTAATGTTACAGTAGCTATCGTTTCCACTCACATAGTCTGTTGTCCATCCCTGCAGTGTTTACAGTACAAGACAGACCAGGCCCAGGACGTGAAGAAAATTGAGAAGCTCCACGGAAAACTGATGAGACTCATGGTGTCCAAGGAGACGCACAGTGGTGCGATGGAGACGGACTAACATGCTCAAGAAGAACTGAGCTTCTCGAGCGCCTGGACTGAGTTCAGTGGACACAATGGTTGTTGAGAGCACAGTACCATCGGAGTGCCAAGTGGGAGCTGAGAGATGTGTGGTTATAAAGAGGGAGTGTGGTGAGATTGATCTGGCTGCCCTAAACTGATCTAATACTGTCAGAGATGGGATTATATTTACTGTATATATTTTATTATCTCAGGATTTTGTTTTTTTTTATGATTGTTTTGGTCATTAAAAATCCCATTATCCGACTTTTCTTTGTCAGGCATTTTGATCACATCCCTGATGGTATTGATATAAAGTAAGATCATTTTAGGCTGCTGGGATATTTTAGGAAATTCAGAGATGCAACATGAGATGGGTTGGGGGACTGTGGGACAAATTGTACAAAAAGTACAAATCCACTGCTGCTGTGTAAGCAGCTTTGGCACCTTGATTTCTTTAGAGGAGCTTGCATTTAATTTCAGTTTTGATGGGGATGAAAAGGACGGGCAATGAAGGCGTTGCATGTCTCTTCTATTTACGTCTATATAGCTATGTTGGATTCAGTTTCAGCACAGCGATTGGTTTCATTCTGTTTGTCCTCATGGACTTGTGCCACACGGATGAAGCAGGACCTTCTGATTTACTAACAACGGTGTGGAGAAGCTCACGATTGCTACGGAGAAACCCCACACGTCCAAATGCCATTTCATCACCTGAGAATACTTACGTTACATGTTCAATAAATGTTTATTTACCCCCGTACAGCCACTGGTCTCTCTTCTTGTGTTTGTGTTGCATGCAGTGTGCTAAGAACCATGAATGACTGCAGGATTAAGCTCAACAGAATGTGGAATGCTGCTTACAATTTCAAATAACTCTGAGCAGGGTTCCTAAGAAAGAGAGTTAAACTGATCACAGGATGGAAAAACATTCCTCTGCTGACAAGTGAGTTCCTTTAAAATTGAATCCTCAAATATTACTTTTAAGTCTAACAGTGCTTCCTGGTGTCACAAATGTTGCTCTATGTGGTGCAGTTTAAAGAATTCATGATCTATCTTGGATGAGTAATAATTTTAAACTGCACTTGGATTTCTCAGCAGCCTAAACACGACTACACCTGCAGCCACCTTGTCCATAGTCCTCTTCCACAGAACACTACATATCCCATCATGCACTGGTGCCGTTTTCCCCAGATTGACTTCCCCGGACACATTTTGATCCTCTCACCTTTTCCCTTCATGCGCGGAGAATTAGCAGCCAGCAACTTGCACAATCACTTGGCTGCTGTCGTCCGTCCAGCTGACGCTAAAGGTGAACTTCGTCATCCATGAGAAGCACAGAGCGCTGAGGCAGGACTCCGGGACGGTTCAGGAGCGGGACCCGAGCAGCGGACCTCACGTTTCCCAACAGGTACAACAGTTCAATAAACAAGTGAGAGCTGGTCAAACTTGGTGAAATGACTCTTGAATGTTGTAAACTGTCATCTGAAGTAGCTGATAGAGATGCTGAACAGATGTGCTTGTTATGACCAAGTTGCAGTAAAGTTTCAAGATGTGTTGACACTAATCCACATATGCTAATGACTTCAGAGTAAAACGCTTTAAAACTTTGACCAACAGTTTTCCTGCTTCATAGTTTGTTACCTACGTGAACTTCTAACGCTATCTAGCTGTAATTTTCTGGCAAACTATGAAGTGACATGATTAATATTAACCATTTCTAACAGCTAGTGTTTTAGTTTTGCTAGCAGGTTACTAATAGCTGTGTTGCTATAACATGCTAATAGTGAGGGGACACGGACAGTCCCTCAGTCTGGACCTGCAGACGGTCCCTGAGTCTGGACCTGCAGACAGGCCTGTGTAGTCTGGACCTGCAGACGGTCCCTGAGTCTGGATCTGCAGACAGGCCTGTGTAGTCTGGACCTGCAGACGGTCCCTGAGTCTGGATCTGCAGTCAGGCCTGTGTAGTCTGGACCTGCAGACAGGCCTGTTTGGTCTGGACCTGCAGACAGTCCCTCAGTCTGGACCTGCAGACAGTCCCTGAGTCTGGAACTGCAGACAGGCCTGTGTAGTCTGGACCTGCAGACAGGCCTGTGTAGTCTGGACCTGCAGACGGGCCTGTGTAGTCTGGACCTGCAGACAGTCCCTGAGTCTGGACCTGCAGACAGGCCTGTGTAGTCTGGACCTGCAGACAGTCCCTCAGTCTGGACCTGCAGACAGGCCTGTGTAGTCTGGACCTGCAGACAGGCCTGTGTAGTCTGGACCTGCAGACAGTCCCTGAGTCTGGACCTGCAGACAGGTCTGTGTAGTCTGGACCTGCAGACGGGCCTGTGTAGTCTGGACCTGCAGACGGGCCTGTGTAGTCTGGACCTGCAGACAGGTCTGTGTAGTCTGGACCTGCAGACAGTCCCTGAGTCTGGACCTGCAGACAGGTCTGTGTAGTCTGGACCTGCAGACAGGCCTGTGTAGTCTGGACCTGGGCTGGAGCTCAGTCATTCACACTGGTGTGTTGTAGCTTCATATCCTCCCTCCATGAATGTATTAGCAGTGTCAGTTCACACTCTTCTGGCTGTGGTAGCTTCTGCTCTGTAATCACATAGAACATAGAAATGCAGTGTTGCTCTCCTGAATGAGAAAAGCTTTGTCATGCAGGTCTCAGGACTGTGTGACTGAGGGGCCTGGTCTTTACCTAATCCTGTCAGCTGCCCACCAACACAACAACACTGACACCTTTGTTTGACTGCTCCCACATTTTTCTCTCAACCCATGACCTAATGAAATCAACGTGGCCCAGATTTAACTTCCATCACTGAGAGAAGTGTCAGGCTGTTTCTCTCCAATGTCTTCGTTGTTTCCTACGTGCTTCAAGTTTTTGTAGTTTAACAGGTGGCTTACACAGTATTATCTTATTTGGTTCTTCAGTCACATGTCATTGCTAACAGATGCCTGACTGTTGTCTATTTTGTAGCATGAAATTATGTTTGGTGTTTAATCCATTTATTTATATTTCAGTTAGTAAGGCAAAAGATTTAGTTTTGTCAAATCTGGTTATACTTTAATAATTTCATTATTCTTTATCATCTACATCAGGTATAATAAACTACTATTTTTTACTATTTAATAAAGGCAAAAATCAAAATCAATTTGTCATATGCACAGTTAAAAGAAAAAAGTTTCCCTGTACAATGAGCTTCTTCCTTTGCCTTCCTCTATGAATGCTGTTTTAAGTTAGAAATATCAAGTACAAACAGTAAAGAATGAGATTAAATTTAAAAAAGACTGATACAGGATGTGTAAGAGTTCAGCATCAGTGCAACATGAATGTGCAATAGCTCACATTTGTGAATGATTTAAAGGCACATTCCTGATATATTACTGTGCTCAGTTTTGTTGACAAAAAATCTAAAGGTTTGAATGTAGTAACGTTTTGTTTTTGTTTCTTGCTTGTGTTAAATATCTACTGACAATTTCTTCTCATTCTAATGACATTTTTCCCCTTGTTTCATCTCTTCTGTGTGTCCTCGTGTTGTCTCGCTCCACTGCATCCCTGCTCCAGCACTGACACTGAGCACCATGTTCACAGAGGTGCTGGTTGCTCTGGTGATTGGAGGACTGATCGTCTTCCTGATTCAGAGGAGCAGGAACCAGGTTCTGAAGACAGAGGATGGCTGGTGGGGAGCCGGAGCACCCCCTGATGGTGGGGAGGACATCACCATCCGCCCTTTTAAAGTCACCACCAGCAACGAGGAGATAGAGGTTAGAGTTCCTGTAAAGCTGGTCTCAGACTGCAGGAGTTTAGTAGAGAGATTTAGAGGGAAGAACATCTGTGAAGTTTCTCCCCATTCTCCCCAATTCATGGTCGACAAACTCTTCTAGTCTGAGCCTGGTTTCACTTTTTCACTCTTGATAGTTACTCTATAACATTTACTCACGGGGTAGTTAACCACTAAGCAGGTTAAAAAATCGTGAGAGCTCCCACATGTCTTCTCTCCTTTTTTGTCAGGACCTGCACAGGAGGATAGACCAGACTCGTCCTGTTACCTCACTAGAGGACAGCCAGTTTAATTATGGCTTCAACTCCCACTACCTGCAGAAGGTGGTCCATTACTGGAGAAATGACTTTGACTGGAGAAGACAAGTTGACAAACTCAACCAGTACCCCCACTTCAAAACCAAAATCGAAGGTGAGGCTGCACAGATTACACATTCCATAAGAACACATTGTCCTGCCTCTGAGCTTTTACCTCTTATTCATTGAACTTCCACCCAGGCATTGACATCCATTACCTGCATGTGAAGCCCAAGAAGGTGCCACAGGGAACTACTGCTATTCCCCTCATAATGGTTCATGGCTGGCCTGGCTCCTTCTATGAGTTCTATGGGTTGATCCCTCTGCTAACAGAACCTTCAGACCCAGCTGACCTTGTGTTTGAGGTGGTGTGTCCCTCCATTCCAGGGTACGGGTTCTCTGAAGCATCACATAAACAAGGTGAGTTTAGAAATGTTTTTTCTTACATACATCGGAAGATATTCATGCCAGGTTTGAGAATTAAAAAAATTCCCAACGTCACTACCAGCATTCTGCAATTTCTAAATGTGTGCACATGTGAACAGGTTTTAATTCAGTTTGTGCGGCACGCATCTTCAACAAACTGATGAAGCGTCTGGGCTTCCAGCAGTTCTATGCTCATGGAGGAGACTGGGGCTGGCTGGTCACCACCAACATGGCTCAGCTGGAGCCCAAGTAAGACACAAACTTCCTCAAGACCTGATCATTTTTCTCATCATTTAGAAAATGTACTCCAGTCGTCCTGGAAACACCAGGCTTTTGATTATTGTATATATTTATGTGTTTCTGGACACTTTGTAAATTCTCTACATCACTTTATGTCCCTATGGTTTTCTTTTGTTTTTCATACTTCAGGACAGTCAAAGGCCTGCATGTGAACTTTGCCCCAGTCTCCAAACCAGGGCTGTCCGTAGTTCTATCCATCATGCTTGGCCGTCGCTTCCCCAAGCTTTTCGACTTCACTGACTTTGATATTCAGCGTCTCTTCCCCTTGTCGGAGAAACTGGTGGCAGGGTCCATCAAAGAGTCTGGCTACATGCACATCCAGGCCACGAAGCCTGACACCGTAGGTATGGACCTGGGACCTGCTTCGACAAATTTGCAACATGAGATCATTTCCTGTCATATTAATTTTGGCACGTTTAACTGAAAGAGGAAGCTGGAAGAATGTGTGGTCTGAATTAAGAGGTGGTTCCAGTTGCTTTTGTGAAAGAGGTCCCAGAAGCAGCATCACCATAGTGGAAGCTTTTGCTTAGTATTTTAGTCAAGTAGGCATGAGCAGCAGCAGAAAAATGAGCTCTATGATCACCATGACATGACAACCTGCAGCTATGACAAAACTGCTATAAATAAGTCTGGACTGGTTTCAGTAGTAGGGTCACAGATTTAAAATAACCACAAACGTACAATTAATTTAAATCAACAAAACCATCAATCAAAGAGTTCTGATGCTGAATTTCCCCTCAGGTCGAGGACTGAATGACTCTCCAGTGGGTCTGGCCGCCTACATTCTGGAGAAGTTCTCCACATGGACGAGTCATGACTTCATTCAGCTGGAGGACGGAGGACTGACCAGGTGAATATCACAGAACAGACAAGAAGAGAGTCAGTGCTGATTTTTGCATCACTACGTCCTTTTCATCCTGCTCTGGTATAAAGATATAGTATCAATCTATCATATGTGAATGAGTTCTAAACATCATCAGTTGCAGTAGTATATGTATATTAGAAGTGCCCCCCAGTCTTCAACTGCAGTGATGAGTGAGGGGTTCCTGCAGTAGGTAACAATCAGTGGCCTCATAGCAAAACCATTGTTAACAATCCTCTAATATGAACTCTTGTGTGTGTGGTGCCTTGCAGGAAGTTCTCTCTGGACGATCTGCTGACTAACGTGATGATCTATTGGACGTCTGGCTGCATCATCTCCTCCATGAGGTTCTACAAGGAAAACTTTAGCAAAGGCCTCAACCAGCCTCACACCAGGTGAGTGACGAGCACAGAGTCGAATGTGACCAGCTGGTTACACTCTCAGTGTTATGATGATGAAACAACCACATGCAGTTACCAAACGTCTGGAGCCACAGGTTTCATTGGTGAAAAAGAACTGAAATAAGTATTTTCACCATTTTCATCATCATTTGATTTTGCTTAACTTTTAATGAAACAAACTAAAGTTTACTTTGATTAGATAAGTTGTACACACATTTTCTTATTTCAGTGATTCTTGAGGTAAGGGACAAAACATGTCCCACATAAAAAAGTCTTCTTTATGTCAAAATTGAAAAAAATATAAATAATAAAAACACTGTAAAAGTCAAATCTGTCACACCTGTGTATACTCATGAAATGGATTTAATATATTAGAAGAGGAATTCATCACTATTTGATCAAATACAGGCTCTGTGCTGAGAGAGTACATGCAATTTGACCTGTCCTCAGCAGGACGTTACAATGTTTAACTTCCCCAAAAAATGTGAAAAAGTGCTACAAATGGATAAGTACAAATGTCAAATGAACTGAAGCATTAAAGAGGACATGAAATAACATATTTTGAGAACTTTAAACTATATTTTCCATTTAAAAAATGTCTATAATAGTGTGTCCTCATATTCTGTCAACTCCGTCAGATTTTTTGCTTACCATGACTTTGCCTGAATAAATCAGGTAAAGTCATGGTCAGCTATAACCTTTAGGAACCCGTTGGCATTTCCCACTCTTGGTGGGTGCAACAGTAGGCCAGATGGTCTGATAAATTTTACATTTTTCGATATTTTAATGAAACAATGTTGATATCGCAGCAGTCACAGCTTTGACATGTCAACTCCGTCTTCCCATTATAGCATTCCTATTAAAGAATTTTGAAAAAAATGTTATCTTTTTAGTTCAGGTTAGCAGGCTAGCTAACAGGGGGGAAAAAGTAAATGGTTCCAGTGTACAAGAACCCGGTTAAAGGGGAAAACATGTCATATTGTCAACTCCGTCAGGCGTCAACTCCGTCAGGTTTTCTGTCTGACGGAGGTGACACTTAAGCCGACGGAGTTGAAAAGTGCTTATAGAAAGTCATTTTATGCAAAGGATAACAGCTGCATATGTTAATTTGCTAGCTAACATCTGTAGTTCATCTCTCAATTAAGGTCAAACTTGTATTTATTCCTTTTATTTGTACTGCAGGCAAGCATGGCTAGAAAGAAGCAGTCAGTGTCAGTGGAGGAGCAAAGACAGAGAAACAGGGAGTATCAAAGAAAGAAGAGAGAAATTAAACAGTGATCCAGACAGCAGAAGGGAAACCCTTGAGAAGGAAAGACAGGTAGAAGAAGAGGGTTCAAGAGAAGAAGTGAGGCGTCAGAGAAGATATTGGAGGGATGTTTAGAGAAGGTCTAGAGAATGCAGGGCTATGCAGAATGCAGTGCAGCAAGAAGACACACCCCTAGATAGTCCACTAGACCAGAGTATTGAGGAGCCAACACTAAGCACCTTTGGCAGTAATTACAGCCTCAAGTCTTTTTGAATATGATGCCACAAGCTTTGCACACCTATCCTTGGGCAGTTTCGCCCATTCCTCTCTGCAGCACCTGTCAAGCTCCATCAGGTTGGATGGGAAGTGTCGGTGCACAGCCATTTTCAGATCTGCTTCGAGATCCTGTTGCCAGATATTCTTTGGTTATCAACTCTTTTCCATTACTTGATGGTTCCATGTCAAAGTTTAGTAAAATGTGTGTAAACACTTCATGAATTTCGCGATCTTTCAGCTGTTTGTCAACTCCGTCAGCTGTTTGTCAACTCCGTCAGCTGTTTGTCAACTCCGTCAGATGAAGGTTTTTGTGCTTTTATGAAAAAATGTATTACCCTTTGTTCAATTTATTGTGTTTGTATATTAAAACATCAGATGAACGACACACAATGATGTCTTTTTTATGTAATAACATTGATTATATATGCTTAATACTAAAAATGAACATACAAAATTAAGGAACTTTAAAATTTTCATTTTTCCAGATGGTGTGATATCAGAACAAAAATCAAAATAATTCAGTTTATAACTTAACTCTGTTAGAAAACATCAGAAATAGATATTTAAAGGCTTTAATCAGGTGTTTAACTGATTAATTCAAAATAGTATGATTTTTTGTGTGTCTGACGGAGTTGACATAAATCACGTTATTGAGTAATAAAAGGTTAACTTTCATAAAAAGTGGTTTTATAAAAAACCTGTTCCCTTACATGGTTTGGTGGCTAAGACCTTTGCCTATGAATATATCTATTTGAAATGAATGTGGTATTATAAAAAAAAAGTGTCACTCTAAAACGTGTTTTGTCCCTTATCTCAAGAATCACTGGTTTATATGAAATTAGTAGAAGTACCATATGTCCATGAAGCAAAATGACAGCAGTTTTCACCAAGTCATTTGGTTTCCAGAGCTTCACACCCTCCTTTACTGAAACAGGCTGTTAAAAGTGATCCAAATCCCACATTTAGCAGCGTATAAACCTGATATAGACAGAATTAGAGTTTTCCCAGTGGAGACATCACACTGAAGTGCAGCTCAGAATGGTTTGTTAACAGCACTGAAATAGCCTCTCTAATGTTAAAATGGTCGCCTCATTAAATATATGCTAACACATGATCATCTCTCCACAGGATCAAAGTGTTCGTTCCCACCGGCTACGCCTGCTTCCCCAACGAGCTCATGCACACTCCCAAACTGTGGGTGAAACAGAAATACCGTAAGCTCCTGACCTACACTCAGATGGCCCGTGGCGGCCATTTTGCTGCCATGGAGGAGCCCAAGCTGATGGCCGAAGACATCCAGAACTTCACTAAGATGGTAGAGAAGAAGAAGAAATAGCAGGGAGTGAACTGATGAACAAGTGAACGCACTGAGAGTACAGAGTGAAAGCTTTGATCAACACACTGGTGAACAGCAAGTAGTCATTGTGATTCCAAGCACTGTGTTTCTCTATGAGATAGAATCAATACTGTAATATAGCCCTGTCAGTGAAATTCCTAATCAGACTTGATTGAGCCGTCTGCAGTGTAAATACAAGAAAATGTGTCAGTTTGAAATTTGAAGAGTCGAAGAAGCAGAACATGTGATGATGGGATGTGTTGAACAACAGCTGAGTGAACAGTAATCAGAAGAGAGAACTGCTTCATGTGAAATAACCAGAGGAGCTGGGTAGTTATAAAACATAACATGAGCTCATTGTGGAGCTACTGAGCAGACTTTATATCTAGATCTTTCACTCTTGAACTCTTAAACAGGAAAATATGTTCACAAGCCTTTGTACTCATTCAAGTTCTATTCAAGTTACTTAGAAAAGCACAGCAGTAAGTTTAAAGAACAAAACAACTTTCTACAAGTGCAAGGCTCCGTCACAGTGTGTGAGTGAGGTAAAGAGGTGGAAAGGGTTGGAGTTGCTGTGCTGTGTTGATCACCATCACGAGTCCCTAACAAATCCAGCTGTCAGAGCAGTTTAAAGTCAGAAAGCAGCTGAAAGCTTACAGCACTTGTCAAATGGCCACATGGCTGCAACTGTCGCCACTTTGATTCCAGCTGGTCACTTTGTTGCATGTCATACCCCCCCACCCCCCCCACCCCCCTCCTGTTTCCTGTCTGCCTCTTCATATGTCACCATCAAATGTAGGCAGAATTTCCCAAATAGTAATAATGATATTAATAATAAATATGAGGAACCAGAGTCCATTCATTCTCTCTGCTGCTGCTCGTCACAGAGTCTCTCCTTCCTCCACACTCTCTCCCCCCCCAGCCTTGCAGTGTTGAACAGCTCAGCGAGCAGCTGCAGATGGGAGGTCAGGGGCCACTTGTTGTTATTGTGTTGACAGCCTGCACAAGGTGCCAGGCATTCCTCGAACTGATAGCGGTAAACCTCTTAACAGTGCTGCCACGTTGTTGCCTGACACCTTTGAATTTCTCTTTCATTTTGCTGCATTGTTCCTTTCCAACTTAGTCCAAACTTCAGCAGTTTAAAGCTCGGATGAAGTCAGATTTCTTGAATGTATTACACAGTTAACAACAGCACACTGCTGCTATAACCACCGCTGCCTCTCATTTATTAGTGTTTGTCTCACTGATTGACTTTGATTTGCTACAAAGATTAGAAGCACTGATGACTTATTGTGCTTATTTGAATGTAAGCCTGCATTAAAGCTGTAAGTTTAATGTCTTCAGTAGGTTGTTGATGTTCAGTACTTTGATGTAGTATCAGTTCAGCTGGAGGTGCATGATCCTAACATGAGAGTAACAATCCTGAATCATTACTCATCACGTGAATCTTGAAGAAGCTGAATACAGTATGTGATGATGTTTGTTGAGTTTTTTCTGAAGACAGTTTACTTAAATGATGAAATCTCTGGTTTTATTAAAGGGTGAAATGACATTTTCATAAGATAGGCTTTCGAAATGTGTCTGTGGCGACGAGAGATGTTTTCCACAATAATGAAAAAGATGAGACGCTCTAAATCCAGATCTTTTTTAACTATGCAATTTGAATGAATTGCAGTGAATGACTGATGACTTTTTGTATCTCAGATCGTGGCACAGTGTTTTGTTTTGGACCAAATAAAATTTAAGTAGTGCACTGTCTTCTGTGTTCTTCTGGTATTTCAAACAGTTTCTGGGGCAGGTAATGTGCTTCACTCACAGTTATGTTACACTATGTTCAGCTCTTGGGTAAAAAAACCTGACTTCAGTTCACCTGAACAGCAGATTGCGGTGTAAGCCGTCACACTGAAGCCTGGTTTTAACAATCAGATCACTTAAAACACTTGAAACCACATAAACAATCAACACAATGGTGCATGATTATAGAGAGGTGTTACATTTACAGCCACTGAGAAACACATTCATAGAACAATACAGAGTGGAACTTACCACTTGAACTGGTAGATAATGCTTACTACAGCTCTGCAGGAAAATGATCTTTACTAGCCTGAGTGCAATTGTATGTCTACTTCAATTAGATGCTGTTAAATCCTGCTGTTTTATAATCAGGAACAGGAACTTGTAACCTTGGTCAACTTTGATATCTCAATAAAATGCTTCATAAAGTCAGACGTATGGCCTCAGTAAAATGAGATAAAGGACTGCTGGTGTCAAGCTTTGGAGAAAATAATGTATTTCAGATTGGGAGCCTGAAAACTAGGAGCTGGGATCATAGCTAAAGATTTAGTTTGGGGCCTTCAGGGCTGAGATTAATCTTGATTTCTGGAATATGGGCGAGTGAAAATGTAGGACTTCTCTAAATTTTGATTTTACAGATTTGGTTACTTTACTACTTTACTTATCTCCACATTATTTGGTCACAAAATGGGGTTCGTGACTTTCACAGATGAAGCACAAGTGAATCAGATTTTGCTTTTCCTTTTCATTCTTTCACAATCTGCCGTGAAAAACAAAATGCACATCCGCCTCTCTTTGCTGATGTTGAATGTCGCGCTGCCCCAAGCTTCCAATCCCACCCCTGTGCAGTTGTTAGCAGAGCTTAGAGTTTCCCAAGCCCCCCGGTGCCCTGGCTCGGGACACCCCCCCGGCGCTGCACTCCCCCAGGCCTGACTGCCTGCCTGCTCTTCTTGGCAGGCAAACGGCCAGGGGAGGATCAGGACGACCGGGCGGCTGAGATAAGGACCACATGAAGTTCCCCACATTACCTCACCCGATAAGGAAACAAGCAGAGAGAGAGAGAGAGAGAGAGAGAGAGAGAGAGAGAGGGTCAGACTGGGAGGAATGCTCTGGGTGGACGGTGATGCGCACAGAGCCAGTCGGTGATCATGGAGTCTGCAGCAGTGGTTTAGGGGTGTGGGTGGAAGTCGGGGTCCCACAGAGGCCTGGTGAACTCTGGAGAGGAGCGGGGAGATGCTCATCACAGGATAGGATGTTTATACTTTTCTTAAGATCAGATGAGTGATTTCAGTCGTTCTTCAGCCAGAATTTTTTTTTTTTTTTAAATCTCAGTTAGACTTTTAAGATGCTTTCATATTGGATGGAACGATGAGCTCAGACTGTGTGTTCTGTTCGGTGCTTACCAAAGTACTGAGTAGAAAAATCTAGAAAGAAAATCCAAAAAAGCAACCTTCCATCCAGCCAATGAAAACAGACTCAACGAAGGTGCAATAAAACCTCAAGTCTTCAGGAGAGTCGGCTGCAGCATCCATGGCAGGGAATCCTCTGGAGGCTCTCATGTCGGTGGCAGTGAACCACCACCTGGTCTCCAGCTCCACATGTGAGCCACAGAGGCAGCAGCCCCCCGCGGCCGGCAGCCCAGCATCCCTGCACGGACACAGGCAGGGCGCACGCAGCAGCCGCCAGACAAGGAAGTGGGTGAGTCTCAAGTCATACTCCAGTTTTCTCATCCGTGACTCAAGCATCACTCTGGGTTCAAAGACAGACTGACAGAAACTCTGAGCAACTGGTGGGACATCGCAGATTCAAGAATCATCTTCATCCAATCTGCATCTGAACTTTATCTGCCAGGGCTGCCATTGAATAAGTTTAAACTTCTGGTTTGCTACTAGTATACACATGTAAGATCCTTTTTCATTAAGGGTTTGATGGAAGATGAAGAAGACCTGTGGATGATACATGACTGGAACTGGATTTGTCTCGAGTAATATAAGGCTGCAGACATTTTTTCTGCCGTGTCTAATAGCTGCAAACACAAGTCAGGTTGTCTTCATCATTTTGATATAATTTCAAAAAGCTTATCTTAGTGTCGTAAAAGTTAGATTCATTCAGTCCTGAGGGCAGAACAGACTCAGACAGGATCAAACATGACAGAGGGCTGAAACAGTGACTGATGAGCTTGAGTAGAAAAATACTGATTTTCACATTGGCACCTCTCAACAAATAACTATATGCATATACTATATATACCAGTGATGAGTGATGAATAAACCAAGCAATCCAAGTCAACTGGCCTATTTCATAATGTTTAATTATATCTTCATGCAGAAATGCCAGGCCTCATATCCTCTGCTGCAGGTGTGTGGGTCAAACTCTGGTTCTGGTTTTGGGTCTGCGGTCCAGTCCAGGACACTGAGGGCTCAGCACTCCCCAGAAAACGCAGCGCGAGAGAGGAGCCGCGTGCGCAACCTGCGGCAGGCCTTCCACAGCCTGCAGGTGCACACACACACACACACACACACACACACTGGTGAGCCTCTGAGCCGCTGCCTTCACCACCCACTTCCTGTTTGTGTGTTGAATTTAGCTTGGTGAATTTTTTGAGTGATTTTGCATGCAGACACTGATGTGCCTTAAAATAACAATAAAAAAATGATTTAGTCACTCTTTAGTTTAAATATTAATTTACTGTTTCCTCTGGTGTGTATTATTCAAAAATGATTAATTCCAGTTCTGTTTACAACTGAAGCCCCCCAGGACTGCAGTCAGACAGTCCCAACTGTTTCTAACTGTTGTTGATGGTGGTTAATGAGCAGGACTCATGTTTGCTGTGATGATCAAACCAGTGAAGGATTATCAGGCTGACTACTCCACAAACCATGTTTATTGATGTGCAGCACACGTTGCTGTTGCATTGATTAAAAAGACAATAAAAAGAAAAACTCTTTGAAAAATATTGCAACCTGCCACCCTGCATGAAAATTCATTGATTTTCAATTCAGTCAACTAGAAATATTATTCGACCGTACTGCAGGTCTCACTTTCAGATTTGACCATCCTTACATGCATATTTGTGTTATGTGCAATATATGATATGATTTTAGTTAGAGGGCTGATCGTCCTCCCTCCCCCTCCTCTGTCCTCAGGCTGCTCTGCCCTCCGTCCCACCTGACACCAAGCTGTCCAAGCTGGACGTTCTGGTTCTGGCTACTAACTACATAGCTTACCTAACAGAAACCCTTGACCAGGGAGGGACGCTGGCTGAGCACACCCTGCCCCCCAGGCCGGGAGGATACCTGCATCCTGTTAAGGTAAGGACAGGAACCAATCATATTGTTTATCATCCTGACTGTTATTCATTAACAAAGAGAGCTGAGTGATTGGGCTTAGACGGGCCACGGTGTATGCCAAAAGTTATCATATTTATTTTCATGTAGCTATTTATAAGCTAGTTATAAGAACATTAAACCATCAATATTAACTTCACATAACTAGCAACTTTTAGGACATAAAACCAGAGGAAAAAAAAAGATATATCATGTTTTTTTACTTGATTTTTTATTTTACTTTAATTTTGTGTTGCACTTTGTTCCCTTATAGTTTCCTTATATATTTGACACTTTATTATATAATTATAATAATAATATATAATTAAATAAATGATATACTCCATTCACATCTTTACTACAGAGATCACTGTTCTTCACTGCCTTGTCTTTATTTAATGTTCAGTTTCACGTTGTGACTCCTTAGGATAACAGTAACTTTAAATAAAAGTATTAAAAGACATAGAAGTGGGCAGGACCCTGTTTCAGCCCTGAGTAGTGTCTGCAGGTGTTCCTTTAAGGCTGCATACACACCCAACAACCTTATCCACCAGTAGGTTTGGGCAGTGTGTACAAAGCCTGAGAGCTGACTCTGGCAAACAGGCTGTCATATTGTTCCATTCATCCAGATGAGTTTTAAATGTCTGTTCACCACATATATTGGTGCTAATCATACATGCAGAGCTAACCCACTGTCTCTCCTCAGAAGTGGCCCATGCGTTCCCTCCTCTACTGTGGCAGCATGGGAGAGCTGCTGTCAGGAGTCCCGGCCAATCAGATGCCTCCGGTTGGATCGGATGAGACACACCTGCCCCCACCTTAGAAGCAGGCAGAGAGTGATAGTAAAACATGGGACATAACTTTCACCTCATTCCTTATCTCCAATGTTAACCAGCCATGTAGCCATTGACAGCAAAGGGCACATTAAAACGTAGTGAATAATTTATCTGGAGACAGTGATCAGTCATGAAAAGAAGCTACTATCAAGGCAAAATATTAGTTGCATTGCAGCTGAAGTTTGACTCGAGCAAAGCAGGAACTAAAACTTTTAACCCCCCCAACAGTAAAAAGAAGGCCCATGCTTTCATATTTTGGATGGAGTTAAAAAATGAAAGCATTCTTGCAGTTTTTGGTTTATCTAATAATGAAGGACAGGGCTTAAAGTAACCTGCAGCTACAAGGACAGTGGACATTTTTAGCTCTGGCTGTTGGGAAAGACAATAAATTCTGAAAGCTGACATATCCTGATTAAACAGCTTTTTTGTTGCCTGTGACTAGAAGAAGAAGACTTGCTTTTCCCTGCTGTTTGAGTGTGTGAGTACACGCCTCACACAGGTACAGATACACACACACACAGGGCAACGCAGACAGCAGCCCTCGCTGGAAATAGCCCATCACTATCTGAGCATGAGACAGCGGCTTGTCAGGGCCTTCATAGGAGGAAATGAAAAAGCTGCTTCACTTGACTAATAACAACACAAATCACCACATGGAGGAACAGTGTGTAGCCTATTATCTTGATTTAAAGGTTGTAGAGTGTTTTTCAGATGTTGCTTTCACTGTATGGAAGAGTTCACTCACCTGTTTGCCTTTTAAAAATATATATCTTCATTGGGGTTCATTGAGATGTTTGTGGTATCAGTGTGTTTGTGTGTGAGTGCGTGTGTGTGTGGGAGTGATAGGATGGACAGATAGATGAGCAGTGAGGGAGGGGTTCCTGATTCTTCTTATCTCTGCAGTAATGACCACTTAGTTCTTCTTACAACTCTGCCACAGAATGTAACCTTCTACTTTGAGTAAAACACCATCTACAAACCATCGTGTGTCGGTGATTACTTAAATAATCCCAGTGTTGATCGTTCTTATTTGGAGCATGTTGGAACTTCACCTAAGTTTGGATGAAATCTGCTTTCAATGAGAGCTCACATTAAATAACTTGGTGATGTTACAGATTATTTGAACTACTGGATCCATCCGGTCGTTGCAGTGATGCATTTCTGCCACCTCATCACAAAAGTGAGTTTGTTGTGTTTTGCATTAGAAATAGAAAATATAGAAAGTAAAGATCTTATGAAAAATATCCTTCAGTTGAAAATCTTAAATTCCTATGATGAAAGCAGGTACTTTTATAAAATAAAAAGTACTTAGATATCATGAAAAGTAAGTCTACTCTGTACTCTGAGTGGGCGTTACTACTTTAGATTTGTTGGAATTATTTTGCATATATGATGTTACTGTTAAATTAAAGAACAGCTTTAGGCTACAACTGCATCAAATGTTGATCCACCAACACTAGTGGAACAACTACAATAAATTCCATTTGCACAGCCTGTATACGACTGATTATCAGATATAAATACACCATGCTCTTCCTCTGTACAGCCTCACTACGATTAACCAGGAACTCAATTGACACATATGATCAACAATAATTAAAAAGTGCAATGGGCCCGGCAGGTGCGCCAAGCAAAACAAGCTCTTTAAAGTTTCCAGACATTTTGAGCTGAAAGAGACTCTGCAGCAGCAGAAAGGCCTCAGTGAGAGTGGAGGTAGAAGTAATGTAGCAAACATAGAGGTCACTGCAGGAGGATCTACCCAGAATGCACCTGCTGGTCACACGACACCTTGGTGTGTTTGATTTGTGTCACTGTCACGGGTAGTGCATTAAATCAAGGGTTAATTAAGGTGGATGCAACTTTTTTTTTTAAGATACAGTGATGCTAAAAAAATAGTGACATCATCCTTAATTTAATGCATTATTGTGCGTTCTTGTGCTGCTCATCAAATGCTAGTTCTGACCCGGGTCACACTGCACCCCTCGCATCCCCCTGACCCTCAGCCAGTGAACAGTTCCCCAAATAATAAGAAGCAACTTTGGGTAGAGGAAATATCCGTTTCCATCCTTCCTGAGTAATCCTGACTATCATGTTTTGTTGCTGTATGAAGACACTGTATTTGCAGAAATGAGAGCTCAGCACTCAAGACCAATCCCATAATTCATGGAGATATGTTTGTAGGGTGGATGATGAGAGAACAACAGATGAGAGCCTGGACTAACTGAAATCATCTCCCCCTGGAACAAGATGGGCAAAGCTCCACAAGCAACAGCCCGGCGTTCAAGGCCAGCTCTATAAATCTGTCCCCGGTTTCCCGTGTGTAGTGATGACTAATTTGGAGCTGCTGCAGTCGGACTACGAAGGCAGAGGTTAGAGAAGGACAGGAGAACCCAGACAGTTTGGTAAAGCAACTGCAAGACAGGCTGAGGTCAAATGAGAAGCAGGACCAGACTCACAGGAAACTGTGACTGTGCAAAGTCAGGCAGAAAACACTGAATCTGAAAGTGAAATAATGAAAAAAAAAAAAAAAAAGGAGAAAGAGATGAGTTCTACAACATTAGTGTTTTAAAGGAGTCTATGGCCTGGACAAATTCCACCATCAGAGGAAAGTGAGGCACTGTGTCATGAGTGGACATCACACACACCTGTGTTATCTAACTGCCTTCATTCTAAATTAGTTCATAATTTTGCACTTTTCCAGCTCAATTTATCACGTACACCTCAGTGATTTCAACTCATTTGAATGTGTGAACTTGTACACTCTACTTCTTTCATAAAATTGACTCATCAACTTCATTCAATACTTTCTGTGACGAGGAGTGGGGGGATGGTAGGTGAGGCCTTTAATTAGGCCAAAGATATATTAACAAATGAAAAATCCACAGAGTCAAAATCATAAACAAGAACATCAACATCGAAAAGCAGGTCAAACAATACAAAAGCACTGGGATGCATGAGCTGACAAAGGAGATAAAAGAGAAACAATCCAGCAAGAGCAGAGTGAAATGTGGGGGCTTAAATAGAGTCCTGATGGTGATTGGCTGCAGCTGGAAACACAGGTGACATGATGAGGTGGGAGGGGCTGGTAGGTGAGGTGAGGCAGAGGCGGGGTGAGATGACACAGAACTAGAACAGATAGAACTTATACATTACATGTGACAAGGCTGAGCTATGGCAAGACAAGAGTACCACATGACAGGACTGAACTGAAAGAACTATGACATGAACAGGACCATAACTAACAGAACTATAACAGAGACCAAGGCCAAACAGGAACTAAGACAGAGACTATGACAGAACACAGGCAGAGAACTAAGACGCAGAACAAAGCCAGAAAACTAAAACAGAAGACTATGACATAGACCTAAGCCAGAAAACTAGGATACAAAACTAAGACAGATAACTAAGATACAAAACTAAGGCAGAAAACTAAGACAGAAAACTAAGACAAATAACTATGACAGAACACTGCTGTCAGGGCAGAGGGTTCAGGACTCAAGCGCATCACACAGATCTGCTGACTCAAAAAAAATGACTTTAATGAAAATAAAATGAAATCTCAACAAAACTCACGGCAAGGCATGACAAAATCCAAACAGAAAAACAGGCAAGACTTGGCAAGGGAAAAACATGGACATGAACATGAAGAATGGCGTAGTCATAAAACGTGACATGAAGAATAGTGACGATCCGGCAACTGCTAACAAAAAACAACTGACTTAAATAGTGTCGTGGTGGTGATTAGCATGAACAGAAAACACAGGTGACATGATGAGGTGGGTGTGGCTGGTAGGTGACATGATTTAGAGACAGACACTGGACATAGAAATATGACAGACAGAGCAGAAACCAAAACACAGAACTAGAACAGACAGAACTAAACAGTACATATGACAAGGCAGGACAGGACAACGACATGACAGGACTATGGCAGAAACGAGACTATGACAAAACAGAAATAATGGTCAGAGACAGAGCAAGACAGAGCAATGGCCGGCATGAACGTAACAGTAAAACAAAGGCTGAACAAAAACAAAGTCTAAACAGAACCCTGAGTGCAAAACTGTAACAACTGCAGGACAAATACAAGACATGAACAGGACTACAGCAGAACAGAGACTACGACAGAGACGGACTGGGAAATAGGACAGAACTATGGCAGGCAGGAACATGACAATCAAAAACTAAGGCTGAACAAAAACAACATGGCCTGACAGGCCTGTCAGCAGAACTGTGACAACTTTCACTTGAAATCAAACTTGTTTTTCCCTTTACTTCCACTTTCACTGTCATTTCAAATTCTTTCAGTAACTGCATCTCAACCACCACTTGAACTTCTTTCAGTTTTTGTGGGTTTTTTTTCAACAATTTCAAATGTTTCAACTGCACATTTTTTAAAGAAAATTTACCCTTTTCTTGTTTGATTTATCATGATTGTTTTTTCATGTGAGAAGCACAACTGGCATCTCAACCAATGGCACCAGTGGAAAAGAAAGGTCAGAAAAGTCAACAGTATGTGTGTTGGCTGCTCAGCGTGCCTGTAGTCATACATAGATCATATGAGAACACACAACAGCCACAGGTGCACCTGAGGGAGCGTCTCTATCTACACACCCTGCCTTCAAAATGTGCATGTGTGTTTTTGACAGTGCTTCCATGCACAGACAGCTATTTATGCCACTGGAACAGCTTCAAGAAAACTTGTATCCAAACTGCCCCCTCATCCTCTCATGCCGGGAGATAATCAACATATTTTCACTATCTGCTGCTCATTATGGCCGGTACACACTGATTACAGGCTGGATTTATGGACGTCCGAGGCAACACTCCCCCTGCTCTGGCCCGAGCCTCTGCTGGAACTGGGTTTGAGTGGAGGGAGAGGATGACAGCGGGGGTTAGGGTTAGGGAGGAGGATGAAGAGGAGGGCGGAGGAAACGAGTGGAGAAAAGAGGAGTGGACTGTGGAGGCAAATAGAGAAAGAATAAGAAAGCAGGAGAGGAGGAAACAGGAGGACGATGGAGGGGGAGGTGAATGTGAAAGAGGCAGCAGAGCAAAGGGAGAAAAGTGAAGAAAAAGATGGTGACAAATTACTTTATTTTAACCAGGTCTACTACTGAACAAAGCTTATATTGTAAGATTGTAAGATTAAGATCAAGAACCAGGACATCTTTTATCCACTTCTTTTCTATTCAGGTTACCTTGATGCTGCCATTTTACAGTTTTCACAAGTAGCAAGAGCATTAGGCTTTTATTAATATTAGCTACTTCCTCACTCTTCAGATTTCTACTGGGCTTCAAACATATATCAGATACCATGCATGCGTCATCACATGACCGTATTGAAATCACGTGATGACAACTCAGTTAACAAAGATACTATGCAATCATTTAAGGCAGGGGTGTCAAACTCAATTTCATTGTGGACCACGTCAGGGTTAGGTTTGCCCTCAAAAGGCCGGTTGTAAATGTAAGATAATACAATTGTATCTATATCACATAATTGTCTCTGCAGTTGACTAATATTGAATTTATAACAATTACAGTAAGCTCGAACAGCAAAAATCTGGCAAGTAGACCAGTCATGATCCAATCATGCAAGAATTATGTATTTTAAAAAAATGAAACAAAACGGGCCGCATAAAATGAGATGGCGGGCCAGATTTGACCCGCGGGCCTTGAGTTTGACACATATGATTTAAGGCAAATGCTCCAGGGCCACGGTGTATTGTACAGAAAGAAGCAACAGAGACCGTCATTCTGAGCCAGCAGGGGTTACATGTGGGGAAAAGGGAGAGGAGTCGAGTCCCCTGTAGGATCAGACAGCCACTGACTGAGGAGGAAGATCCCGCTTTCTCAAGACATCCAACTGACGACCAGCATTTCCACATACAACTTGAGCAACAGAGGATAAAGGAAAACTTTCATTTTCAATCGAGACGGTAAACTCATTCTGAAACCCCGGTGTAATCACGGTGACGCCATCAGCCCCATAGCACCAGCATGTGTTTCTGAAGTGAAAAACACTCTTGCTAGTTAGCAGCCTGTTACAACCTAACTTGACCTTTGACCTTGCTATTTTCTATCATTTCGGTCAGCTTTGAGCAGAAAAGAATTACACTTGACATGTTCTGCAAAAAATGATGAATCTAGTAAGTTATGGCATCATTTATAAATATTATCAGCCAACCTTTTAAATGTATTAGTTCTGTAGCAATGATTATAGGAAGTGTGATTTAATTGCATTAATACTTTTACAGCTGTTTTTTGGAGCAGTAATATTCACTCATGAACGTCAATCAGGATATTATGTTGTGTGTATAATGCTGGATAATGGATGAAAAACTTTGAAACAGCCTTTTAGTTACCAGGTAATGTACAGCTTCCCCACTCGGTGGCACTAAAACAGACACTTTTTAAAAAATAATAAAACCAATACACAAAACAGTGCTATTGAATTTGTCATAATTTTTAATATTACCTCAATTCAAGTACATCGAACTTACTGTATGAATCTACTGGTCATACATCTAACAACAGTGAAACATGTCAACAGAATCAAATGCAGTCAGTTTTGTTTTTCACTGAATTAAAGGTGCATGCACCAGTTTTCTGTTCCACATTCCCCCCCCGTCAACAGGACTGTCTCTGCCCATCATACCATGTGACATATTTATTCATTCAGAAATCTGGGTTTGGTCCACTCCTGCACAGTTTGACACTGAGTTCATATTCATGGCAAAATCCTGGGATACATACGAAAACGACATCAGGACACAGTTCAAAAATAAATAAATCACAAAATGAAGGCACAGCCAAAGCAGAGGAGTCATCTCGACTTCAGTGCTTATGGGGTTGTCGTTTCTGTTTTGGAATGCATAATTGGAAGAATTCTTGTGGATGGGAGAACAAATATAATAAATATTGTTCAGAACAATATTTATCGTTTCTGGAAATTACTAAGTGTCATGCTTATCCCCCACAAACGGTTTTCTCAGCTGTATTATTGGGTGGTCCAAACTGATTCACTAATCTATAGCATAAGCATGTATCACACTTATAGAGGACCTCAAGTTCACCTTGTCATCAAAATCAACATAATTCTTCACTGATGAACACTGTATCTAAACTGCTTTACACCAACTCATGGCTTCAGTCAGATTCTTACAATAGCAGGACTACTGAGGACTGACATTATTGTGCTTTATTAGGTGTGTTAATGTTCATTAGTATCACAGTGCTCCACCCAGTCTGGGTTTATAAATGACATCTTTAACAGCAATAATATGTCAGCACTTGAATTGTTCCCTTACATTATAAAGGGGGTTTATAATTATCATATTGCGTATCATTAAGGTAACATTACAGGCACACACTTCAAGTAATTTCAGGTATGAAGGAGAAGGATTCAATACTATGCAATCATAAATAAAGTACACATTGTCACATGTGATTCAACGAGTTCAAAAGCTCTAGGACCATTCAAATATTTGAATAAAATGTGACTGTAGAGGCTAGCATATGGGATGTAGCACTAAAACATGAAATGCTGTCTAAGGCAAAGGATGCTAAAAATGCTCTTTAAGTGGACTGCTACGTTCCCATTACTGCCTGACATTTACAAAAAATAAACATAAAAAAATCAAATGGTTCTTGCATATAGAATTCCACATTTCAGCTCCTGAAATGTGCTCAGGCTTTATATGAAGTTACAAAAATATACAATTATGATCTCCAACATACCTTGTGTTGGTAAACAAAATATGAAAGAAATTCATATTCTATATGCTTTGGATAGATCGAGGTATTTCTGAGTATCAGGATGACGGTGCAAACATGTTGGTTCTGCAATGGACTGGTGCTTACATTGGTCTAAAAGGGCTCAACGTTCCATCGGACAGAGGCTCTCGTGCTCTTGAGAGTCCATGATCCTTTTCAAATAAATGACACGTACTAAGCTGCTTCTTCTCTGCTGCTAAGCTGGGCCACTTTGATTGTCTGGCATGTACTTAGAACTACAACTCCAGCAAACCAATGTAAACAGGACAGTGTAAGGCAACTGACACTTGTCTTAGTTTTCAGCCAGTGAAAACAAGTGATTATAGAGCAAAGCTGCTCACTGTTTCAATGAGATGCAGGTCACTTGTATAGCTGTATTTCACATGCTCTCCATCAACGCTTGAAACTCTTTGGGAACATGTCAGACTGGGACTGGCCATTACAAGCTTAAGAATGCTGAACAGACATAGTTAGTCACATGACAAAAAAATGGCCATGGAGTCTATTATCAAGAGCACAGACAGTAGTGGCTCAACGTTGATACACAACACCTCTCTTCTTACACAATGACAGTGGATGACTGAAAATGCTAAAATGGTGATGGTCAAGAATTCTGTGATTCCAAAAGCTGAGACAATGACAATATTAAAAACTACACACTTACGCAAATCAGTCACATACTGGCACTGACAACAACCTGAATTTAAAGAGAGAGAAAAAAAAAAGACGGGCACTTACAAAGACGTGATAAGTACAAAGTTATCAGAGATGGCTGAATCATCTTTACTTTCATATATCAAGTGAGTGAGTGAACTCGAGTGGGTCCATCTCTAAGGTCAGAGATGGCTTCTCCATGTGAGAAGAACAGGGCTGTGCTTTATTCCAGCTAGTCATATGAGACATAGAGCTGCAACAACTAGTGGTTTAAACTATTAGTCCATCGAATTAGAAATTAAAGAACATTACTGAACAACTATTTTGACAATCACTTCATTTTTTGTGAAACAAAAATGTTAAACATTTGCTAGTAGCAGCTTTTTTAAATGTAAGGATTTGCTGCTTCTCTTTGTAATTTATGTTTGTAAATGGAGAAGCTTTGGGTTTTGGACTGCTGGTTCAAAAAAAGAAGCAATGTCACGGTGTCACTTTGGGCTCCTGGAAATAAAAAGTATTTTTCACAATTTTTGACATTTTACACACTAAATGATTAATTATGAAAATAATGAGATTAATCAATAGTAAAAAATAATTGTTGCAGCCCCAATGAGACGGCAGCAGGGATAAACCAATGCAAAAGTGTGGGTTCTATGTTGATTTAACAGAACCAACTGAGACACTTGTGCTGTGAAATATAAAGCTAATGAAAACTGGACAGAGCCATGGAAGGCTGCCAAAACATCCCATATAATAAAAGAGCATTAAAAAAAAAAAAAGTCAGTGAGGCACTTTGCAACTTTACGGGCTTTTGTGCGACCAACATTTCCCATGATGAAAAACTACACAAAATGTGCACATCAAAAACACAAACATTTGAGTTCTGAAGATTAAAGACTTCATGTGAAAAGTATATTACTATTGATGACATTGGTTTCCTGATTCATTAAATGTGCAGCATTGGTCTGTACTGTGTACTGTCAATCCCACTAAATGCCTAAAGACAAACTCCCCTTCCCCAGATTCATTCTTCTACTTGCATCATGTCTTTTAAAAGACAGGCCTAAGAGAGATCTTAATACAATACTCATGTGCACTGGAGGCGTCACTGGTTGCTATAAGCATTCTTTATCTCCATATTGGTCAAGAAGTAACCAATAACTTAACGGCATGATTGGACTTTATTACTGTAAGAGCAACTGTAAATAAGCAATAAACAATCCTATTTTTGAGATCATCTCATCTACAGATCATACCACCATCTTTTCCAGGAGCTCCATGAGGAAAGGAAGTTTGGTCTCTTTGTACCATTGTGCCTTTTTAATTCAACAGAGCAGAGGCTGCCTCCACCCATCCCACACTATTTACTATATAGTGCACTAGATCTGAAATTTTAATTGAGTGTTCAAGTTCTCAGTGTAAAATTTGGATACTACAAGTGCCCTCAAAAATTCCAACAGTGGAACAAAAAACTTTACTTACAATCTCACAAAGCGGGATTTGGATTTTATAGATGAACACCTGTCAGTGATGACGCAAAACGATGAGTGTCCAAAAATCTGATTTACAGCTCACTATGAAGTAAACTAATGAATGTGTATTATATAGGGAGTAGTGAATGAATTAGACATGGCATCTCATGGAGAGCTGCACATCACATGTACACAAGTCCTTAAAGGACAGGAACAAGTACTTCTCCTCAAGTACTGTTGGTACGAACATGATGATAGCAGTTAGGGTTTTCTTGTGCTCCATTAATTAACTGCCACCAGGAGACGCCATCTCTGCTCTCATCTGAACATACTGCTTTGTTTTTGTGAACTCTGTATTTAGATGTCTGTAGTAGCAGCTAGAAGGTGACTATTAGTATGAAACCAAGGCCATGTAAAGACACTACATTATCACAGTAGCACAGACCTGTCAAGCCTTCTGTTGAAGTTCTGTCTCTCTTCTCTTCTTAATATTATATTCTCTTATACATAACCTGGGACTCTGTGGTTCCATCTTCTCTACAAAAATAACACATTTTACATCTTGTATCTATTAACTACCTGATTCTTTTGTCAAACAGAGTGACTGGATTCAGTCACGGTGGTATAGCTCATAGTGCATGAGAGCTACCCACTCTATTAACTTCATACTACACACATCTGGACAGACCCAACGCCTGTGTGTGTACCCAGGTATCATCAGTGTCACTAATGGAGATCAAGTGACTCATTTCTTCTTTGATTGCATTAGGGCTCTCAGTGCAGCCTGGCAAAAGCTGATCTCCTGTGGGTTTTTTTTGTTTGTTTGTTTGAGAGAAAAAAAAGTACCAGATACCAATAAGATACAGACACTTTAGTCCATAAGCCTTTTTCTATAATCAGATTCAACTGATTATGTCATTGTAAGACACCAACACCCTAACCTGGTGCCGTAGACCTTCAGGACATTCTACTTAGTGATGGACTTCACATCTATAATCTGTCTTTTGCTGCACTTTCTCCCAAGGAACTGGTTACTTCAGTAGTTGGGGGTGAAAGTGTGTGTGTGTGCTTCTTGTGCGTGTTTCCAGTCAGGGGAAGAAAGGATCACAAGGCTGTCTCCTGAACTGTGTGAGCTGCCAGTTGACACGAGGGCAGGACATTTGTTGTTGTTTCCAAGTCTTCCTCTTCTGTTTGGGCTCTGTCACTCTCTGTCTCTTTGTCCTCCGTGACTGTGTCCTCTTTGCAGTAAGCTCCTCCATTGCTGTCTTTCTTGGCCATCTGATAAGGCTGTGTGTTGATTTCTATGGGCTAATTAACAAGGATAATATTGAAAGCTCAGGTTATGGTGAAAAGTAGAGGAAAACATACCAAAGTATCAAACAATGTAAATATGAGTTTACCTTCTGAGCCAGAGGAGTGATGCAGCAGAGCTTCTCTCTGTAGCGCTCGGGCAGAAAGAAGAGCAGTGTGCCCAGGACTGGAAACACTGTCCCAGGGGTCAGATCCTTCTCTTTCATAGGTCCTGACATGTTGACAGACACATGAACTGTTCATCTTTGATCTTTTTTGCCTTTAAGCCAGTAAGAGAGTTATATAGGGTAGCAAGAACAGGACAAAAAGTTGAGTTGTTCTTGCGTGACGTCACACTCATGAGGACAGACTACGGCCTGGCTTCTGTATGTGTAATATCAGGGTGCATGTCATGCCACTGATACTGATCTAATAATCTGTTCACATTTTCATGTAGTTATTTGGAACACTAAAGCAAGCTATAGTGAATCTTATTCATCAAGGGGATGAATAAAGTATCTACCTAACCTAACCTAACCTAACATCTTACTGAATCTTAGGGGGAAGCTAGGAGCAAGGAAGCCACCGAAGTCCCTGCCACTCTTCAAGCATACATATATACATATATACATATATATATATATATATATGTTATATTAAACAAGTGATAAGGTGTTCAAACAGGGCAGCCCTTTCATTCGAGTGAAAGCTGCTCAGCCAGCGACCCTAATATGTGTGCACTAATGTCTTTATCTGACCAAACCTGGCCAGCTGCCGGCAAACATAACTAACATGAAGATGATATTTTAATATTCTGATTAGTGGTAACTTCAAGGTATTATGCAAAATGCATGTTTTCATGAGTTTGCAACAAATGATGTATCCATCAATTAGTAAATGTGTTTTCCAAAATGTCAGTCAGATATGCCTTCAATTCTTGTGTACTATGGGTTTTAGCACGACCTCCAAATAGCTACCCAACTGGCAGCTGGGTGACCACGCTGCCCACTGTCGTCACTAACAGTGGCTCCGGTGACAAAAAAAATGTGTAAGGTACGAGCAAAGCACGCAAATTGCTTTGTCATTAGCTCCAACAACCAACACAAGTCTTAGCCCACTCCCACCAGTTGAGGATGTCAAGACCCAGTGGATTAAACTGACTAGATGTCCCCACAATGACTGCAAAACTGCATGTGTTTCACCCTCTGATTGCTTTCTCAATGATGGCCGATAATGGTAAAAGCTCAAGGATGGATAGATACCAGCTGTCGATCAACTGACTTTGAAGTTGGAAGCTGTGCTTTATGTGTTTTATATTAATGTACTGTTTATTTTGCAGTTTATTTTTAACTTGACATTAGTAGTGTGACGCCTGTTGAGGCCTGTGGTTGACCAATCAGAGCAGAGTGGGCTTTTTGAGAGAGGGCCCTTAAAGAGACAGAAGCTAAAACGGAGCCAGAGTGTGAATAGAGGTAATACATCGACAGACATATTGGAAGAATAATGTGTTCTTTGTTTTTTGATGATTAACATATGTAAACCTATTCTACACTACACACCCCAAAATAAAAACATGAACCTGAAAATTAGCACAACATCACCTTAAAACTATATTGGACCCAGTACCTTGTTAAGGTGATATAGTCAGTTTTGAAGCTGATGCAACAAGTCCAAGTATGCATACCTGTTAGCAGGCTGACGATCAGTCCCACCACCACCACAGTGGTAGAGTTGTGAGCACTGTACCACATGTAGGACAACGAGTAGAGGGCCTCCACACCCGTTGGTCTGAAGGACAGAGGGAAGATAAAAGACAAAGCTATTACATGACCGAACGTCTGCAGTGTCTCTCTAATGTTCAGTCAATGTAAGAGCCTACACATACAGTAACTATAAGATTACTTCTTGGGACATGTGTGTTACCTTGGCTTGGCTGTGATGGTACTGGCCAGTGTAGTCATGACAGTGGTGGTCATGTTGTCAAACAGGGGCAGAGCAGTAGTGTTGAGTGGTGGCACTGGGGTTGGGCCGGACATACGCATCACAAAGCTGCCAATGCCAACCCAGAAGGCCATGACCAGGCCTGCTACTAACCCAACCACTGCACCCTGAGGAGAACCGAGGGGAGGAGAACAGGTGAGGTTGCTCAAGCCTCAGCTCACAACAAACACGAAGTCATGTTTGTGACTATGACTTACTGCAATGAATGAAATGTTGACTCACAGGAGCCAGAGCTATTACCATCTCCTGTCTTACTATTTATCTGTTAGCATAATGAGACCAATTCTGCACGGTGGTCCAAGTTAATATGGAGACAGAACTCACTATAGGGTTTGCCCAGGGAAAGAACATTCCCAGACAGAAGACACCGAGCAGAGGACCACCCACCATGCCAAATATGCTGAAGGCTGCCTGAGGGTACAGAGGACAGAGAGCATGGCACTTTCTTCACATGCTGCCAATGTGTGTGCTAGTTACTTGTACTGAATGGCTGCATACAACACAACAGCTGATTAAAAAAAACAACAACAAAACTCTACACACAAACATATTTTACAATGCTCATTGCATCGATTGAACAACTCAGACCATGTGAATCGTTTGTTACCTGCAGCACAGATCCCATTAGAGAGGCGAGGTAGGCCATAGCCAGACACACCAGGCCATAGGCCAAAGCTGTGGACCGAGCAGAAATATTCAGTGGTCACGTTCACTCACTTCCTGTTGTGCAGACCCCCATAATGTACAGCATGTGATGATTGTTTTACCGAGTCCTTTGGACAGCAGCGTGGCTTTAGATTCAGTCATGTTTGGAAAATGAGGCTTAATCAGGTCCTCCATGGTTACTGTTGCAAGGGAGTTAAAGGCTGATGAGATGGTGCTGGATGAAGACAGAAAAATGGGATTGAATGAATAAGTGGGATTTTGTAACAACATTGTAACATTTACATGGCTGTCCAATCAGCACAGGACAGGGCAATTTTCTGAAAGTGCTAAAACATCATTACATGGCTGGTCGATGGTGGAAAATAATCATCTGTTTTACTATATAAATACAATGAGTTGTGTAATTCCTGTGAAAGCTTTTTTTAAATATGGAGTAACCACAAAAGAACCCAAAACACCAAACAAGTATTTAACAGTGGATGATCATTTACTTCCAAGTCTGTTCTCCTGATTTACATTTACCTGAGAGCTCCGCTGAAGAGACAGGCCACAAACAGCCCTGCCAGCCCGGGCAGACCACTGAACACATCCATCACAAAGTACAGCACCATCTGCACAAAGAAAATAAAAATTATGATCCACCTCCAAACCCAAGAATAACAAAAACACTGAATACTCACTTCAATTAGAGGAATCATAAAGTCAAATTAGTGTTTACCTGATCATTAGTTTTGACGTAGCCCTTGTCCAGAGGGCTGTCCTCTCCATAGCGAGCAAACATGACCAGACCCATCAGACAACCTAAACACAGGACAATCTGCTGGCATGGGAAGACTACGTAGCAGGACCTGGAGGGACATTAGAGGTGAGGACAAACATGGGTATAAATTGTCAAAGGTCACAAAAAACCCCCAACAAAAAACACTGCTCACAATAGAGACAAGGCAAGAACATTATAATGGTACACACAAACAGTAACATTCAAAAGGAAAGTAACAATATAAAAACTGTAGATTACTTAAGAACTAAAACAATAGTTACAAATTAACAAACTTTAAAAGCAGAGTGTTTTTAAGAATACAACTGGAATTTGAATTGAAGCCTTTGTCTTTGGCATTTTATGGGTTAATACTCTATGATCAAAAACACGACTGTCTCTTCGTGTTATCTTAAAACAGCAAGGCTTAACCAAGCATGGCATGGCAAGAGACTGGCAGTACTCACATGATGGCCTCTTTCTCAGTGCGGGAACTGAGGTATCTCTGCACCTGAGCCTGGTTGACACCGTACAGAGCCAGCATTAGGAAAATTCCGCCCACACTCAGCGTCCAGAAAGTGTGGCGCTCCAGAGGGTCAGGGTTCAAGCTGCACAGGCAGAATGTAAATAAAATATGAACATATGTATACCAATTTCAAAATTTCAAAATGTATATCGTATTTGTAACACTCTCTGCCCATATCTTTATGCAAAACAGCACATAAAGTACCAAGGAATGCCTCACTCTACTGCACTTCAATTGTACTCAGTACTCACTCTAGTCCTGCAATGCGGCTGCCATTGACTGCTTTCCTCCACACCTCTGATATGCCCCCTGCCTGACTGGCCCCTACCACGATGACTGCCAGCTGGCCCGCAAACATCACCACTGTCTGGAACACATCAGTCCAGATCACGGCCTTCAGACCCCCCTGGGATTTAGAAGTAGAGAAGTCACTATAAAATCCATTATGATCAACATTTGAAACTATCTGTAAAGGTGGGTATGGGTCAGATCAGATGAAATGAGTAGCACCTATACTTCTACAATAACCTGAGATGATGGTAGAAAAAAATACAAAACTCTGAGCTAACAGAAAGTTAGTTAGTCAGAGGTTTTTAAGGAGATTTTCCAATCAAGTGCAAGTGGACAATTTGTTATCCTGGATTGTTATCACCAGTTGTTGTCTACTTACTCTTCATTCAGCTATTGTTTAGATTTTTTAGAAAAATAGCAGTCAAACATGTTGTCACTGTTTGTCACCTGATGGGGAAAGATTCAGGGACTCACCAGAGCAGTATAAAGAGTGCACACCAATCCCATGGCCAGCACTGCCCCCCATAGGTCAAAACCTGTCACTGCAAGTGAACAGAATGAGAGCATTACCACTGAACAACAAGTTACTCAGTTATGCAGGTGAACATTATACTACTACTATATTTAACCACTACATGTACTGTCTTCAGTACCATCAGTAACTGTGGACTCCTGTTAGTGTAAAATGTGGTGTGATGGTTTCTGCGGTAAAATATACTACTCTTACCTGCATTGAGTGCCAGTGCTGGAGCATACAGGACCACCCCCATATAAATAACCTGAAGAGGAACAGAAAAAAACATTTTAAGTCAGGATGATACACAAACACAGAGCTGAACTCAGAGATCATGTTTTGGTGCTAGGTGACTCACATGTGACAGATTATATGGTGCAGTAAAACATGCGTGTGACCTTGGAATAGTTCAATAACACATCTATGTGTACTCAGTTAAAATTTGTTTTACTAGGCGTCATTTGCTGATGAAAAGAGAAAATAGCCTTTGAGCCTTTTACTGGTGACCTCATAAAGGAAAGACAAAATAGAAATTTTACGAGGGTCAATGTGACATTTCCAGTTTCAGACTGTACTATAATTGGCCAATGAATATATTCTTACGTCTATAATTTCTAAATGAATCCACTTGTTCACATCAAACCATGGCTTTCCATAGGTAGAAACCTGTTCTTGATTTCTAATCAAAATGAGCCAAAACACATCAAACTGACAGATGTAGAGATTTCTGACAAGCACAAAACTGCTGCTGTTCAGAAGATGATTGCCTTTCCTACTTAATGCCCTGCCATGACACTGCTGACTTGAGTCAACATCCTTTTCTCTGTCAAATGATTAATATCTTTAATAAGTAACCGTTAAGGTGAGACTACATCATGGTTGGTGGTCATTTTATCAAAGTGGCAATTAAATCCCTGATTCCTGCAAGTGTTACCATATGAAAGCACAGAAGCTAATGTACAAAAAGTGTATGACAAAGGTACCATCTGAAAGATGAAGGTCACAGTCCCACATATGCGAACCATCTTGTTAAAGCGCAGCTCCAGATACTGTTCAGGGGAGATAATGTCAAAAAAACAAAAACAAACAATAACCAAACACAAAAGGCTGATTAAAATATCATCTCAGACTCATTCGGTGACACAGTGCTGTGAATATTAATTCTCAGGATCATTTTATATCCATATCATTGAAGTCAACTCATTGTTTAGACCCGCTCAAGATATTCAGTCTTGAGACAAGGACACGTGTTTCTGTTGAATATTAACACATCAAGGAGCAGATAGTGGATAAGGACAGATAAGAATATTAAGCTCTGAGATCATACTTGAGGAAGAAAGTTGGGAGAAACAAGAGAAGAGTGTTGCCAAAAAGAAAACCAGAAAAACAGGTAGACAGAAGGAAAAAGACATCACAGATTAAAAAATGCTCGAAAAAACACACCAAACCACCACAGTGGTACATTCATGTCAAACTATGTGTGCAGGTTGTTTGTACCTCATAGGCACTGGACAGCCGCAGTCTGTAGAAGACTGGTATGAAAATATGAGCTGGGATGAGCAGGCCCAAGAAGTAGGAGCAGCCCAAGAACCAGTACTGAGTCCCAAAGGTGTACACCTCCGACGGAGCACCCAGGATGGCTACAGCTGACTGGAAAGTGGCCAGCAGGGACAGGGACACAGGCAGGCAGCTCATGGAGCGGTCAGCCATTAGGAACTCCTATAACAGACAAAATGTTGGTGTCGAACATTCTGAAAAGACACTAAAGATTCTCATTTTTGACCCATGAAAGCATATAATCGATTATATAGTAGGGTCTAGAATTAAAGTAAAGGGAGAAAAGTACACCTGTGTTGTTCGCTGGCGCCCACCAGAGAAGGCATAAAAGAGGCCGATGCCAGCTGAGGCCACCAACAGCAAGACAAAGATGACGTAGTCCACCGTGGTAAAGTGCATTTGGACAACCTCCCCCATGGTGATGCTGGATGTGGGGGGTTGGGGGGGCGTGAAGGCTGTTGGAAGCACGGCTCTTTGGGGCTTATCACGACGTCCAAGAAAGTGCTTCACCCATAGGGAAACTCACTGAGAGCTGGAGGAAGAAGAACAAGCAGAGAAAGGTCACTCAGACCTGGGGCCAGTGCAGGACTGTGCAGTGTAAGGCAGCAGCATCATCTTGTCTTGAAGAAAAAAAAAATTTTTTTTAGTTCATTTTGTAATAACCTGGAAGTTTAAAAACACCAGAGCAGGAGTAACATGTTTTTTATCTAGACCATAACTTTTTATGCACACAGACTTTATTATTATTGAAGCAGTAATAAAACCTATCTTAACAGCACTGTAATAAACGCATCAATGCCAGCTGTAATTGCAACAGCAGGGTGGTGCTAGGTGAGGCATGGGGGTGATAGACTTGCTAATTACCACTGGTCATTGCAGATTGGAATTTAATTACTGTAAGATGAGAGCTAAAAAAATGTCTGTCTTAGTCTAAAAACAGCCATAACACTTATGGATGAAATAGCCTTGTGGTATTCCAATGTCCATTTTAAGCACAAATCTTCTTTGCAATGACTGATTTATAAAAACTGTGATCAGAGAACTTTTAATATTTAATCTAAAACATGCTTTTGCACAAAAACAGTGACATCCTGAAATTATAAAACTGGTGTTGTATAATGTAGCCCCACACTCATGTCAAATGACAACACCAGCCATCATGTTTCAAGTAAGTTTGAAGTGATTTTGAAACAGAACACTGTTACATATTATTACAATTATTACTTTTCATATTATTTTTACATTATTAAATTATAATTAAGAAATACAGTGTTCTTTTTTTACATTAAGACTTCAGATGTCTTTTTATTAACAATTAATCAAGAATAATTAATCAATTAATTTAAAATTTGCAAGTCACCCTAACCCCAGAACTTCTGACTTCTGAACCTGTATTAATGTCATTTGATCTAAAATTATATCTCAAATAAAATAAACCACACACAGCCTTGATATTATTCAAGACCTGACAACCCAAAAAGGCCTGACTACTTGCTAAGTGATGTCCACTGTTGGATGGCACAAACCTTTCTCAATAACTCAAAAACAGAAGTTGCATTGTTCAATCTCCCAATCAGTGTCATTGACAGTAGCCTTGGTCCCTTGTGTGCTAATGTGAAGCCTGCTGTCAGAAATTTGGAGTACTATGAGACTCAGATCTGAGCTTTAAACAACAGATCAAAATAGTTGTCCAACCCTGCCTTCTTCAAATAACAACCATCTCCAGAATTAAACCAACGCTCTCACACTCTGACCTGTATAAAATCATTCATACACTTATTTTCTCTCTCACCTCCAAACCTCCAATGAGCAACAGCTAAGCTTACTACTGGTTTTAACAGACCATCACATCAACCCAATCCTCTTCTCTCAATTGGCTCCTTGATCGATTTAGAATTGAAAGGTTTTATCAATCACTTTTAAAGCATGTCTGTCTATTTCGACCCCAATATGAGCCAGTTCACAGCTTTAGATCCTCAGACCTTCTGGCAGTTCCAAAGTCAAGGCCTGAATCTAAAAGTTGAACATGCTTTAACCATCAGGGTCCCTAAGTTGCCTAGGGAGACAAGGCTTGCAGAATCAGTGACTTGCAGCCAAAGAAAAGAAATGAAAAGTTCATGTTTATGTAACGTTATGGGGCCATCTTCTTCTCTTCACAGCAGAACTGGTCTAGGCTGTGAAAAGGTAGTTAGTAGCTACGAGTCTGACTAAATTCATGTTAAATAGAGGTTCAGAGCTGCAGAATTGGAAGCTGGTCAGCAGTAAAACTGAAAACTCAAATATAATGATATGGTTATCAGCCATATCACACGTTAATTGATATTTGAATATATCAAATACTTATTAGAGATATTGCCTATATAGTACAAAAGTATCTAATCTGAGACAGTCTGATTACAACACTGCTGTAAGAAAGTCACAAAGGAATTTGTCTTGACAATAAAATGTTGTTTTATATTTTTTAAGTGCACACATGGTACAGGGCTGATTCAAGCGTGAGGACGAATAAAGGTTTATCTTATCTTATCTTATAAGACGTGTTTCAGGGCAGAATGACCTGATAGTCCCAGAAAACGCTACAAAGAAAAATAGCAAAGGACTTACTGTACCAAGTGGGATCAAGCTGCTGCTGCTGGTTGGCTGACATACACTGGCCACTCAGACTTATTGCTCAGGAGGAAGCAGTGTCTTTGTCACAACCTCCAATCACGGTCGCTGTGGAGGGAAAAGAGAAATTCAACAATTAATCTATTATACATATGAAATGCATGAGAGAAACGACCCGACACAATATTATCCCAAATGATTCAATACCTGTGCAATGTTTTCCAAACATGGCTGTTTCTTTTCTTTTGGATACAGATCATTTTAGCCAAACAAAACCCAATCCCCTGCTGTATTTTTACAAGAGATTCATAAGCGTGTTCTTTTACTGTTTTCACTTTAGGGGACGTGTTTTTGATGGTAACAATGAATACAGTTTTTTAGCTCCCCATTGTGCTCACCTGAAAAGAACTCTCATATAGTATCCCACTACACACAGATCATCATCTCTCCTACCGTGTGTTGTCCTGCAGTTCTACTCTACTTATGACGAGAAGAGCAAAAGAGCAGCCGACAGCAGGGGGATGAGATGACAGTGATATGAGGTTAAAGAAAGAGATGGGCAAAAGGAATGAGGAGACAAGAGCTTTGTACAGCAACAGATAATTGGAGAGGCAAAAAAATGAAAAACCCGAGGTTGGTAGCAGTGAACAAAATCACAATTACGGTAACACATGGGAAGAGAAGAGTGATGAGGAGAGAGGAGGGGAGACACACTGAGTCACTGAGCTTCACTTCCTTATAGAAGATACGGCCATGTGCTGATCAGAAACTAGCTGCGTGTGAGCCCAACAAACACCTACAGTGTCAAAGCATTTGGCTATTTGAATTGGATAACTCTGGATAAGCTGTGGATAACTTACTCCATTCTATTATTACTATTGATTATTGAGAGTTAAGAATTTGATATATTGTCCGATTTGTATTATCTAAACAAACAAATAGCAAAGAAACATTTTCTATCCAGTAAACATGAATCTCCAAATTATGCTAAAGATCCAGACACAACATTCCTCCTGGCCAAAAATGACATTTGTCATTTGGAAAGTCTAGAAGTACAGCAGTATGATCAAATATTTTATCCCATTCATGTGTGCAGAGAGCCAAAAGGAAGTCAGACAGCTCTGCCATCAACGTCTCAAGGACAAGGATTCTACTGAGCATGCTGTATGGAGCCAAAAACATGGGAGCATGAGGTCGTTCCCTTCTTTGGTGTATGTGCCCAGTGAGCAACCCTCAGGAATGAGTGGGGCACCATCTTTGTAAGCAGTATCCAGTTCTCCTTTATGCACCCACAACTGTAACATAACAACGTACATACAATTATTACATATTAAGTATTTGGAGGCATTTTTTTGCCCTTACTTCAAGCAATAGAGATATGACAGTAAATGAAGGAGAGAGAAATGCAACAAAGGTGCCCTGCTCGACTCATACTGAGGACTATGGCCAGTACTGTAACCCTTAAGCTAGGAGAGAACCCCTTAATGTACATTTATCTACTGATCATCCTGGATTTTCAGGTGCTTATGATTTTGCTTGGCATCTACTGCTTATTGCTTGAAAAAGCGTCTGTAGCTCTGGAGGTAGAGTGATTGTCCTCCGATCAGAAAGTTGGTGGTTGGATCCCTGGCCCCTGAAGGCTATATATCAAAGTGTCCTTGGGCGAGATACTGAACCCTAATTTGCCCCCGATGGCTGTTCCATCGACATGTGCGTTGCTTAGGACAAAAGCTTGTGCTAAATGAATTGTTGAATTGTAGAAATAAATTGAGAGGGGATGATTGAGAGTAATGAATTAAACTAAGGAAATAGCAGTGAAGGCTATTTAAACATGTCACTGAATCGTCACGCTACGATTGACTTGGTATGACTTGGCACAGCCAAACGTGCCAATGAAAAAGCCCTAAGTGTTTAAAGCTCTGCTGTTCCACAGGCACTGTTTGAGCTGTTCTGAAAGACACTTCACTTGCCATCTTTATCGGCTAATATCTAGACACTGTCACTGAGTGCAGCTTTTTCTTGCTGGCATGCTTGGCTGTTGCCTTTTTGGCCACTTTCATAGGTCAAAAAACTTTGTCTCCGTAGTAACCCAAGAACAACTCTGCAAGGATTTGCCTGTGTGAGATTACGTCTGTACAAGTGTTGATCAGCGTCAGTAGCGTTCTGTTCTGACAGGCCTGCCTGTGTGATACTTGTGTTGGTTTGATCAAGGGCTGGCCAAGACATATGACCACATTAAATCCTATTCTTATCATTACTGCTTATTATCTGTAATCTACCTTAATATGACTGGTTGGGAAAAAAACAAGTGCCACTGCAACTGGTTCAAAAGCACACATCACATGGGATACAACAGATATAATGAAGCTCTGTAACTAATGCTGAAGTCAGAACACAGAATGTTTAAACTCAGAGCTAAGCTCATACATTACAAATCTTTGCGCTGCAGTTCAATGCATGCTCAGAAAGATATTTTTAACAGTATTTCAAAATAACTAAACATTTGCTGCTTGTTAATTAGATATAGTTGGAGCGGGCACTGTGGTCTGCTGTTTCACAGGGACCTTTGCTCCTGCTGAAATTTACAGAATGGAGCTGACAGCCCTTTGTTGCACTGATGGGCAGCAACAATAAGACCCCTACTGTTAAGATGCTACACTAAAATGGGCAGCATCAATGTGAAAATACATAAAAACGTGTCACAAAGGGCATTGGATTAAAATCCCCCCTAGTGCGTAAATGTGGAAGTCCAGCAGCTTCACAGTGTGGGGTCCATGGAAAATTACTAAGGTAAAGCTACTTAAAATGCCAAGCTGCCTTGTGCCTTGTACGGGACACTTCATGTCAAAACAGTACACCTTGAGTGGACATGGCAAAGTTGATCTCTGCTTGAAAAAGAAAAGCCAAAACAATGGCAGAAACAAAGTTCACCCATCTCAAAGGGTCACACAATTTAATACTCAATGGCAATCAATGCAAAATTAAAAAACATAATAGATTAAGCACAAATCTCTGTTTCATGTATACACAGTAATGTAGCTCTGTATTCAACATGTAGAATATTGGTAACATAAAATCAATACTATGCATGAATAACTGTAAAACAATCCAGCTGGAAGTCATTTAGAAAATCATTCAGAGTGAAATTGGAGATAAGTGCCGTCTCTGTTTGGTCTTTAGTAATTCAACTGGCTGTATTTGACAGAGCAAAGGCAAAATAGTTTGGGCTGTTATTTTTTATGTTTTTCCTTTTTAGGTTTCACATCTTACCCCATTAACAGACTGAGAGAAATCCTGGCATGCAAAGGCGACAGAGTGGTCTGAATGACTAAAAGGAATGAGTTTTATGAAATGCAAATGGGATTGTCCCTTACAACCATCGACTGCCCTTTCTCACAGTCAGATCTCAGAGCAACTCTGGGCAACTGAACTGGCCTTTACAGCACAGACAGTGTATTAGTATAGCCTTACCAAGCCTACAGTCTCTAGGCTATAGGCTGTTCCCATTCTACAAAACAATGTAGGGAATATGGACACTCAGCTGTTGACACATTTTCAGATGAACATTTTCTATTCCTCTTGGCTATCTAGTATAAAGCCGTGTGGGCACATTATGTTTCCTCTTACATGATACTTAACAGTAACCCCAAAGGCTACTCCAACCTGAATAGTGTACAGTTAATGGTTCGCTGAAAAAGACAATACTTAGAAATGTTCAATACAAAGGAACATGGCTCACAGCAAGCTATTTGCTTCTGCACCACTTGGCCGAGGCCTATTTCACTAGAGCTGTGCATTTTCACCAGAAGACAGAGCAAAAACAGCCAAGGCATTTATCACTCACATCCAACAATATTACAAGGCCTCAGTCTCCTGTATTTAATCAGTGCCTAGACTTCTTCAGTTGAAGTGGCTTTAGGTTCATTGCTTTAACTCACGCTTGTCTCTTATAATCTATCTCACAAGAAAAACACAAAAAAGACAACAAATACAAATCCATGTGCAATACTGCTTGTATTTTGGTCACACTCTCTGTGTCTATGTGTGGTAGGTGGTGGTGGTGTCATGGATATCACAAAACACAAATTACACAAGGAGGTCAGGGAGGCCGGGGTTGCCTGGCAACACAGGGACAATGATTATACATGACATGAGGTAGTTGGAGCCCTGCTGGTGGCATCGGTGCTTTCATCCCCACACCCTCGTCTTATGTGTAAATGGTGGAAACATAGAAGAGCTACTCTTTGATGGTGAGAGAGCAGGTAGAGCATGGGAAAGGCTGCAGCTGCACAGGACAGAACGCTGAATGAGGCCAGTGCTTTATAAAATCCTATCAAGGAGTGTTCAAGGCAAGGCGCCCAGTTTCATTCTCCTAATCACACAACCAGACCAATCACTTTTTGCAGCATGTGAACTCTCAAACAGAATATTACCAGGGATTATCGGGGTAAACCAGAGAAATACTAACAATTGTCCTCCGTTTTGTCCTTGACAAGAACATACAGAAATCAGTCTTATATTGTATCAGTCAGTGTGCCCTTTTATCATGAAAACAGAGGTCAGTTTGACATACCCTTTCAAATGCCTTTCATACATTCATTTACACTTACCTGTATATTGCATATTAAAGAATTAAAGTCTAGAGCCAAGGTAGCAGGTCTGTGATGCACTATGAGCACCGTTTTCAGCTAATGCTAATGTCAGCATACTGACATGCTCAAAATTATAATGACAACATAAACCATTAAACCAGCTTTGACGGTCAGCAAAAAAAAAAAAAAAAGTGAGACAACTGAAAATTCTGAAATCCTGACCTGATGATGGTGCTGTGGTATGGTGTGCTAAGCAAAGCACAGGGGATCACCAAAGTTATGCAAGTACAATATTTGCACCACATTTCATAGCACTCCACCAAATAATTATTGGGATGTTTTACTCAAAACCACAAAATGATCAGGATGTTTGTTTTGAAAATACATTGAAAAAATCCTGTGGGTTTGAGCAAATGCATTGTACCAAGCGTATTATAATGCTCACTCACAGGCACAGCTAGTTTACAGTCATCATCTTTGGAATTTGTGCACCCACGGGCCCCGGCTCTGCTTGTCTCTCAGCGACCCAAAAGGCCAATAATTTAAGTAATGATTAAACCTTCAGCTGAACCCTGATCTGCGCTGTAAAATACCTACCAACACCAGAGACTGTGAGACAAGAGGCAGAAAAACTGGCATCACAATTTGTTTTTAGAAGCAGTGAAACTCATGGGCTGTTGCACCGAATACGGAACAAATTTCAACATAAACACTGTGTTAGTCTATTGTGAAAATACTTAGGGAAAATTTTGTGAAACACCATATAATAGTAAAGGCGAATGTTATCTCCAGAGGATCTGAGAATTCACAAAACACTACAGTGACACCACGGGGATTGAACCTGTGTTTATATACATCAGTATCAGTAAATTTGCACGACCAAATTTGGCAACAAAAGTGGTGTAAAATGAGCTGACTTTTCTTCTCATATATCCTAAAATCTATATGTTGCAAATGGGACCACAGAGTGCAAAATCAATTCTTCTTATAGACTACTAAGACATGATTCATGAATGGGGCAAAAGCAGCCAACAGTGTCAGAGTTGAACAAGACAGACTACAGGACAGGATTGTCTGAGACACCACAACCTCTGTCCAACTTTCTTTGAAGACCTCACTATGGGAAAATGTGATTGTACTGAAGCCAATATCGTCTTCAAAGTGAGGCACTGGGAAAGGCTTTGATCTGAGCACTTGTTAACTCATTGTTCCAGCACATCAAAATCAACCCATTTCAACCTATTTGTCACTCTGTGAACTGACAAGAAGACATCAGACATCCAAAGCCTAAATTTATTACCAATAAACTTTATTATACTGATGAAAAAAAACCTTAAAGATCTAATGTTGCCATAAAGCATACAACCGGAAACATAAAAGGGAAAGTCACCATGTTATAAAGACTGTATAACACTGGTTTGTTTTTAGTGCTGACACAAACCTACACTATTGTTTACATTTGCACAACATTAAAAGCAGTGTTAGCTTATGAAACTTATACACAGCTAATATTTCACAGACAGTTTATTCTTAATAATTACTTCGTATAAAAAAAAATTAAAGTATATTACTAAACCACAGTTTGATCTTAAGCTATTACCAGTCAGGCTTATCTTAGAGTCCTGACGGCCAAGGGCAGCTTCTCCCATTAAACATTAAATAGGTTCGTTCAAACTGGTGAGTACAAACGAAATGTGTTTAGCTAACCGTACTGTCAAAAAGGTCAGAGGTCAACTCCCATATCAGTCTCAAACTAAGTCCTCTAACACTGCGTGTACTCATCAACCATCCGTGTATAATTTGGGAACATGTTCATATGATATGAACACACACACACACACACACACACACACACATAGGTGTTACGGTTTGGCTAATGAGCTCCGGCTATTCATTCATTTCAGCTCCCTGCTGTGTGAGCTAGCCAAACCGGCTTATGTTGGCTAATGTCTGGAAGGCGCGTTACAGCGAACGTAACCCTGGCTAGACAAGATATTAACCAGCTGTTCTGTTACAAAAAAAGCTATCTTATTTACTATCACAACCTCAGGAAACGGCCACCAGACAGAGGCAGCACACAAACCGGTTTTATATCTACCTCTGCGTCCACATGGTGCTGTTGCTCAACCACACAAACTTACTTTTGCTACAAGCGCGTGCGCCTACGTGAAGATAAACACAGACGACTCGCGTCAAACGAGTTTTAATCCACTCCATATAAATATAGTTACAATTTAACTACGAGCTACACAGGCTTACCTTTCACCTCTCTTTGCTGCCGAAACACTGAACCCACGGTGCATCTCTACACTTGTATGTGTGCATGGGGTCAGGCGCTGACAGACCGCCCATTCTCCTTGACACTAGGCTGCCTGCTGCGTTCACGTGCTTCTCGTAAACTAGGCTCTCACGCTCACCACCGGAAAGAAAAACGTTTTTTTGTCGAGCCTGCGTGGTTTGAAGGTTGCAAATGTTGTTAGCATTTGTTGTAACCCTGTCATTATGAAATAAAGAGCAGATGCACATTACTGTAGTATAGTTTCCATTATTAGACACTGCTTTAGCCTTCATTAGTCACATTTTCCAAATCCTCATAATCACGACCTTTCCGATATAAATGAAGGCAACTCAACACGTGCTTTTACAGTGTAAAAAATGTCATTAATATTGAGCAGGTTTGTAAGGACAAGTTTTTCATCCAAGAATATTTTTTAAAAAATGACTTAAATACTAAAGACCAAAAGGTGTCAAAATGCATGGCAGCCACGTAAGTGTCTTTGACTTGTGTATGTTGTGAACCAGGATAACATGGAGAGGAAGAGGACATGGTTCAACCTTCATCATGACGCCAGCCTGCCTCCACCGCTGGAGGCTGGGAAATCATCACCATAGTAATTAATCACCATGGCGATGCCCGCTGATTGATTTTGTAGATTTGATGACAGACTGCCTCACACTCCCACATAACACACACGTCTATTTCTTACCTGTTCTCGTCACCGTCGAAAGCAAACGTGAGCGCATTTTGTCAGGAACGTCCTCCCCTCCTGCCTTCATGCGACTCATCACACACGTTCACGTCGCGTTTGGGGGAAAACATCAGCGACATTCATGAAGCGCCCCGACGCCATCCTCCATTCCTCCCAGTGCGCATTGGTTAAAGCGCAGCTGCATAGGTTGCCACATCCCCCCCCTCCCACTGGTGACTCATGTGTCTTGTTGAATTCATAGTGACACCAGTGTAACACCACAGGGGGGAGAATGAGGCTGTTAAAGCACGACTATTTATTGACTGTTGTAATCCCTTAATATCAAGTGATTATATTAATGAAAGTAATAACTGTGGTTTCTTCTGGACAACCTGCCTACATCACAATCATTTACATTGACATAAGGTCTTTATACACTTTACATAGTTATGGGTGATAAGGAAAATGCTGGCAGTGAAATGTTTAAATTTAAGGGTTTCAGGTGCATCTGCTAACCAAATCAGACAATAGAGTACTCATGCATGGTTCCTGCACAACAGCATGTGGTAGATGAGATCATGGCAGCACCTTCTGTCATTTTTTAAATGCAATTTTGCTTCAAACATATTACTTGCCATTGTAAAAGTAGTGGACAAGTTTGGGTTTTTTTATTGTAAAAACAAAGTGTATTAACATTGAATTGTAAATCAACAAATGCATCAGAGTTTAACAGATTTTTCAGACTTTACACCTTTTCACACTGAAAACTACTGAACGCAGTAAAAGTGTTTGCCATTAGTAAGCTGGTGGCTCCTGCATGCAGGACAGCCTTATAATTATTCAATTACTGTCCTTGCATACGTAGCAAGAACTGATCCGTTCCCTCTGACAGCTTGAGGAATATCATGTGTAGCAACTGAGCACTCTTTAAACAGTCAATATTTGACATTTCACGACTTTTCAAAATATTGTTACACTGTCAGCAAAGACCACACCCATCAGTCCTTGGTTAGGGGCACTACATGATACGAGTAGTAAACAAAAAGCAACACTGATGAGACAAGAGACTTCACTTCAGGTCCTTCTGATGTCTCCCAGCGTGTTGTAAGTGAAACCAGAGAATGGGTGGAAAGATAAATGCATATGAAGTATGACTGTGGGTGAAACCCATGAGCCTCTTTGCCAGATGTGGAATAAAATTAAATATTTCGTCAATGTTGACATTTGCTCCTCAAGAAATAAAGCATTAGGCATCTTCCATGTGTTTTTCCTCAGTTCAGTTGTCTGATGATAGAGTTAATGTCTGTACCACGAAATCCAGGATTTCCCAGGTCCTTGAGGAGCCCAGCCTTATCCCTGGCAGCGTGACGAGCCACTGACAGTTTGAAAGGCAACAGGAAGTTGTTGGCAGCCCGGAAGCCCTTACCAACCGAGTAGATCTCGTGAATTAGGTCCTCCAAACAGATGATTCCCTGTTTACCTGAAACAAGAGGGAGGTGGTGAGTGATGGGGAGGAAGATGACATGAAAAGATTTCATAGACAATGGGGTGGTAGCAGAGTGCAAACAAGACCAGATAGAGAAAAATCATATATGACTGGTATAACTTCAATAGAAACTGAAATCGTGTTCAAGTAACGTGAAGAGATACACACAGCCCACTTGTGTTTACCAACCAAACCATTCTGTGGTTAGTGGACATAGAAGCAACACATCCACGATTGTTGTATAGATCTACCGTCCATACAGGACTGGTATGGACTGGCCAGGACTAGCGACTCAAAGATGAGTGCAATCTGCATATACAAGTTAATTAATTCAATAATTGAAACTTTAGGCCGACAGGAGCATTGGTGGTGTGTCCTGCTATCATTCTGTGGTGGTTAGATCAAACTGGAAGAGACCTACCCATGTGTTGCTCAATGAAGGTGTTGTCTGTGAGAGGAACTCTCCTCCTGCCTATCCTGGTCTGTCCTCTCTTCAGAATGAGCTCACGAACAGACTTCAAGTTGGGAAATCTGTTGAAACATTATCATGCCTTTGTAAAATGCATATGTAAAAAAAATAAATAAATAAATAAAAAAACAAAATAAAAATGTAATCCAAGTTGAACTTTTAAATGTACAACAGACATCCGTTACTCACCCCCAAGCCACGTAGGGTTCCACCACCTTCATCATGGCTACAGATGTCTTGTTGATTTTGACGAAAGCACCACTGAAGATCTTCCTCAGTCTTAACATCTGGACTACCTTCATCACTTTGGGACTGACACCTTTAATCCTAACAGGAGACAATCATTCAGGTTTACCAATCTGGAAAAGTGTGAAGTGAAGAGTGTGTGCATACTTGGGTTTTAATAATACATAAATATATTACCATATTACCTGTTTTCATTCACTTCAATATACAAGACTCGATGGTATCATATCGTAACACTGCATCTTGATAGGTGTATAAGTCCATGAGAGTGAGCATGTCAGGAGTAATACAGTGAGTACTGTGATAATACCATCACAGACTTTCAGTGACTTTGACAAGTTTTACACCCAGTATATGCCATACATTGATGCATTTGTGGTGACCTACCATCAACACTGACCACCACATTTTGAAAATCTATTACTTTTTAAATTTAAAATAGGTTGAATTTTATTTCACAGTAGAGTTGCAGGCAGTCCATTGATTCCACGAAGGGTTAGTATCATGAACACCATTGCAAAACTGATGCATTCAAGTTAACTCGGATAAGTTAGTCTATGTTCTTAACACAATGCTGTCAATCGTGGAGACCCAATGCTTCAAAGAAGTTACGAGCAAGCATGTAAGGAGTGATTGGTCATTTGCAAATCTACAAATTTTACCCTTAATGTCTTTCACAGGACTCCATTAAGCATATGAATGCAAAAATATACAACCAGTTTCAGCTTTTGATGAATCCCTATGTAGCATAACTGTTTACATGACCACAGCTAAGTACAGAGGAATTTCATCTAAAAACCTCATCCAAGTCAAATGACTTACTCTCTGATGCGGACAGCGAAGGCTAGTTTGTTCTTGGCAGGAGGTAGAGGAGGTGGAGGCCTGTGCTTATTTCTCTGGATGCGTGTTTCATCACGATGCCTCCTGTGACTGTCTTTCAAGAAGTCTTCCAAACGCTTGAACTTTATTGCTTTACCTTTTGATACCTGAAGTAATGAAGAAACACACACATAATTATACAGAAGTAGGTATATGGGTAGTGTGTACACTGTCTACATTTTACCTGAAGTGTACATACAGTCAAGCCAGGCCTAACATCTATCACAGGCAGTTCTAATGGGACATCTGGAGGCTGGCTGACTAGCTGCCCCAAGCCTAGACTCTAACCATGTTTAACCTCATAAGACCTGGCGTCCATATGCGTGGACATCACATCACACACTTTTTTTACACAGCCAATGCAAAATGCTTTGAATGTTCTATATTTTGATACAGGCATATGATATCTTCCTGTAACTGTTTGCAGCATTTCAAATGAAGATAAGATAAACCTTTATTCGTCCCACAGTGGGGGAATTCGCAAAACAACAACAACACAGTATTATTATTATTATTACACAAAGGTGACTTTATTGAGCTTTTAGTTTTTATATTTATCAGATTCCAATAAGCCCAAATAGCAAAGAGAAATTAAAAATGCATATCAAACAAGAGCTCGGGTCTTAAGAGGTTAAATCAAAGCTAAAAACTTCACTCCTATTATACACTACCTACTCTACTCTAACTAAAAAGTTATCCTTTCACTTTTTAATTTGAACTGCACTAGTTATTTTTTCTCCAAGTGTTTATCATTTATATTTTCTATCTCTTGGAATTTTGCATAAATCATAAATCCTAAACCTTTAGTATATTTTAGTACTCTGTAAATGTATCTGTATATGTATATGAAATTTGCCATGCACATAAAGCTGCCTGGCATTTCACCAGTATTTGACTTGTTGACAACTTACTTTATTAAATAAAGAAAAGAAACAGCATCATCACTCACCTTTCTCTTCTCAAGCAGTGCGAGCTTGGCTTGTGTGGCTTTAATGGCCTGATAAGCTTTTCTCTTTTTCAAGAGATACTCAGGAACTAACTTGATCACCTTTGTTGATCTGAAAACAGGAGCACACATAAACACAGTGAGGAAAGCTCCTGAGAACATTAAAAAATGTCAAACCAGTGGCTACTGTTCTACTGAGGCCAAAACATTTCCAAACCGTAAAAGACATACTAGAGAGCAAGCTGTCATCTCTGCCCAGACAGGACCAACTAGCTACATGCAGCTTCAGCTCTCCAGTTTAGTGACTGTACTTCAGCTGCTAACAGTTTATTTTGGTAGAGTGTGAAAATGTCATTAATACACAACACGACAGCGAGGCTATCCGCGACCTAAGTGCCTTTTAAATCACACATAAACAGTCCCTAATACGGACGAAACACACTAACCGTGTTGTATTTGTCCCTCGGTAACGTAAACCTGACCCCATGTGAAATTAAGCTCCATAGAAACGGACTTTTCACACCATTAACCTGCTAAATATTAGTCTTGAAAAGATTAGGGACATTTCTGCTTCTTGAAAAGAGTCGACAACACTCAACTGCATGTAAATAAAGAAAGGATGAACTTAGATACAACTAATAACAAATACTCACTCAGCTTCAGCCATGATGAAATTTGTGTAGTCGACAGTCGCTCGGAGATGACGTCACAGACCCTCGTGTTTTATTTTGGGCCGACTGAACGCTGTACCAGGGCACACTGCCACCCAGCGGTGGTACACTGGTATGTACGTATGTATGTATTTATCAACAATTTGTATGTACTGTGTAAGTATTTAGATACTGCTCACGTCCAGTAACCTCACTGATGTTTTTATTCATCAATTTACTATCTATCAACAGAAAAACATAAGTCTGTGTAAAAACTTATCAAAAATAGTTGTGTGTGGAGGAAGTATTCAGATCCTTTACTTGAGTGAAAGTACTAATACCACACACAAGTAGAATTCCTGCACTGAAAAATTATACTTGTATGTTTAAGTATAATCAGGAAAACGTGTGTAAACATTAAAAGTTAAAGTACTTATTGCTGAAAATTGTCTCCTGTGACTGTTATATTATTATATAGTGTCTCATTAGATTATTTTTACTCATGCATTAATGTAAAAAAATTTACTGTTGCAGTTGGTTGAACCTTTGTCTATTAGAGCAAGTCAGTCCTAAAACTGTTAAGCCCAGTTTCACTGTTGGGAGTTGAGCCAACTGCTGTCACAGAATATCAGAGACGCTCAGAGAGAGTCTGAAAAATGAGCCAAACAAAGAGAAAATCATTCTGTCTGCTTTCAGTGTGTGAGTATGTTACTGATAAATAACAGACACAAATATGGGTTGTGTGTTGTGCTTTCATGTATTTCATGCTTTATTTGTACAAAGAAAAAAGCTCCATTAATGAGGACTAATGAGGAGTTTTAGACCAACAGTATCTTGGCGAAACTTTCTCAACATCTCCAGTGTGATATTGTTTTATATCTTCAAAAAGCCTTTTTCCTGCTCATCAGGTTATGTTACATGGTCCTGTTTGTTTCTTTGTCTGATAAAATCCTCCATTAAAATAAGTTTGTTCACTAATAGGGATGCACCGATCGATGGACCACTGACAGGAATCAGTCTCAGAAGTAGTAGATTCAGTGCTGATTTAAAAACATGTGCCGCACCAGGCTCACCTCATTCACATATTGTCACACCCTTGTTGAAACATGTGTGTGAAAGTTCTTCAAATGAACGTATAAAGAGTTCTATTAGTCTGCTAGCACATATGATGATATTTAGAAAATATCTAGGTATTTAAAGGCCTTCAACCAATCAACTAATTAACACAATTACATTGTACTCAGTTGAGATATTCAGTTCTAAATATTGTAAGACAAAGAAAAGCACCAAGTCCTCTCATTTGAGAAGCTGATTTTTTTTTTTCATTTATTATAACACAAAAATATTTCATGAAATGACAGTATTGATTTACTGCGAGCTGAGGGAGTGCATGCTCATAATGTGGCACATGCTGATGAAATCATGCTCCAGCCCCTCACAGTTGGCAGCATCAGGAGCCTCTTCAGTCACCTCCAGGAGTGTTTTCAGTCTTTTCTATGTATATGTAGATTGAAGTCAGCTCATGTTGAAATATTGAACTGTGAATGGTAAAAAAGAAAACCTACATGAAGCAGGTCACCCAGAGAGCTGATCTTGAACCTCCTGTCCTCCACTGGCTGAATCCCCGTCTGTTGGTAGAACAGCTCTGGAGTCTGAACAGACAGTGTTGTTTATTTATAGATGGTTGGAAATGTGAGAAAAAAAACAGGACAATTTAAAGAAAATTAGGTCTTTTGAGGAGTAAAACATTGAAATCCCAAAGACTTACCTTGAGCTCAAATTAGTAGTAGCGTTTCTCTATAAAAGTCTCCCATTTTCAGTCCAGATCTCAGCAGGTCTTCAGGTGGCTGAGTCTACACAATATACCTCATCTGAAGACACAACACAACTTCAAATCAAACTGGGAGTCCAGGTCGAGGATGTTCAGTGGATTGTAATTGATTCATTATTTACTTACTGCTCATCCTAACTTTTAGCAGCAGAACAGGAAGTCAGTGAATAAGTGCGTAACGAAAACATGTAAAAATATCCACAGGTTGAAGATTGCAGATATAGATGATTCAAACCAAGTCAGTTTTATTTCTATAACCCAATATCCCAAAATTGCCTCAAGGGGCTTCATGTTCTATACAGCACACAACACCCTCTATTCTTCCTCCCTTGATATCAATTACTCAGTTCAAGTTGTACTTAACATATCATATTCACAGCGGCCCGGATAGAGCAGAGTTCCTCCGTGTAGGGGAGTCCCAAGGTTATCTCTGGAGACCTGAGAGAGAACAAACAAACATGAAGACAACTTCCACTATTTTCAGGCATCTGCATTTCGCACAACTGTGTGTGTGAGTGCTTTAACTTCTACTAGTACTGCACTAAAGCCCCTCACAGAGGGTGGGAGCTGCAAGCTGGAGATATTTATATTCTTAGTATAGCCACTATTCAGCCATCAATACACCAGCAGGGATCAAATATGCTTCCAGTTACTTACCTGTACCAAAGAGGCTGGATGGTGGCATTAACAAGCCCTTTTATACTGTAAAATTACAGTAAAACAAATTAGGGATCACAAATTGTCATCACAGGAAAAATTCAGTACCTCTTTGATGTTGAGGTTCAGGCTACTGGAGCCAGGAGTGAGACACAGACATGGGTGAATCTAGCTCTCATCTCTTTTGGTCTTGTAAATTTTCACATGGGTTATGGGAAGATGTTAATAATTTTAATGTTAACAACATTCTCTCAGACTTTTCTCTTTACTATAGAAACATTACACTTTTATTTATTACTTATTTTTTCCCAATTTAATTTAATTTTTTTCAAAATTTCACATCCATAATTGTAAATTTACAAAAAAAACCCCAAACAAATCCTGCTTTGAATGAAAATAAGAAGAAATGGAGCAGAATATAACATTGATTTCATCCTCATAAAACAGAAAAGCTGTTAAAACTATTAATGTTTGTACAGTGTTGAATATCTTTGATGACGTCATGCTCTCGAGATCCTTTTTTCCCTCTTCTTCCTCCGTTAAGTTTTGTTTTTGCTGTTTTTTTCTTTGACAGTTACTTTTTTTGTTTTCCATATACTGTCTTTATATTGGCGATGTTTTTATGTTCGTGTTGCCTTTATACGTTCGCAAAAGCAAATATAGAAGAAGAATAGAAAGTGAAAGTGTTCAAAGAGTTCAGACTCCATTTTGAGATGACGGAGCAGAAAGAGAAGCAGGAGGCAGGTGAGTGTTCAACATTATTACAACATTAGTCGACATTATTACAACATTAGTCGACATTATTACAACATTAATCAACATTATAAGGTTGGAAAAGGAGGCTCAAATCGAACAGCTGGACTCAAAATGGCGGAGGTCGCAGGTGCCCACAAATGATCCGCTCAGTCAAACTGCCTGTGACGTTGTTTTCTTGTGAGGAGAAGTGGCCAAATGTTTCTGTCTTTAGCTTCCACAAAGCGCTTTATTGCTGAACTCCAGAGTCAGAAGATGAGTGATTGGTGACAGTGGTTTTGCTTTACTGGAATGAATTGTATGGTCCATCATTTGTTCACCGCTTCAGGAACAGCTAACAAAAAAGTAATAAGTTTTATCACTCAGTACAACTTGGAGCAACTACTTGGATTAAACTGTACACATTCAGGATATTTTGTAGACGCAATAAATGTAAACGTGGATTACAGAAATTGATCTGATAACATTTAAAAGGCAAAATTCAAATGAAAAACCAAAATATTGTAGAAATCTGTAGAAATTTCTAGAAAAAGACTCTAGAAAATCATTTATGTAACAATGGAGGACTGTTCAGTTAGATTATATTAGACTGAACAAAAAATAATCAACCCTGGAGAGTTGGTCATGAATTGATCATCAAAAACCTGAGCAGGTGATCCAGGTACATGAAAAGGGAGGGAGCAACAGAACAATCCAAGTGAAAGCAGGCAGTGAGTTTCAGAGGTAAAACTCCATTAGCAGTCGACAGAGCAGGGCATTACACTGAGAAATGTCTCTTTAATTAGACACTGACATGGCCAGTCTTTGAAAATGTCCAGTTTCATTCAACACCACCTCTGCATCTTCTTTTTTGCCTGATGGCTCTCAGAAGTGCAGAAGATGAGTGTGGAGGAGGAGGAAGACAGGAAGCCTCCCACATCCAGCCGTCTGTCTATGAAGAGTGACCGGTCTAAAGCTTTGCCTCCGGACTTAAGTAACGAACCTGGACCCTCAGACTCACAGTAAGAGAACTACCAGTTACTTTTTAACCAAACACTCAGTAACAGCAGTTTGTGCATTTAGAGATTTGTGTTGATGATTTAACAGTGATTCAGATGAAATGAATAAAACTATCTTGTGTCTCCAGAAGTCAGAATCCCAGACAGAGAGCAGAGTCTCCAATGTCCAGTTGCCTGTCTATGAAGAGTGACAAGTCTAAAGGTTTGCCTCCGGACTTCAGTAATGAACCTGGACCCTCAGACTCACAGTAAGAGAACTGCTAACAACTTAATTTCATTCACTATGCAATTTCATTTCATTTCATCTAATCTAATCTTAAATTCAAGTTATAGTTCAATTGTTATTAATTTTTATTCTGTTTAAATTGTAAATACTTTTTGTACTTCTCTTGTTTAGTCTTTGTTTATAGCTTCTTTACTATTTATCTATTGCTACTTTAGTAATGCTCCTTTCTATTCTGCTTTCCTCTTTGCTGCTGTACACTGGAAATTTCCCCGTCGTGGGATGAATATATATATGAATATATATCATTACCATTATATGGTGTATCACTCCCTCCGGACATATGGGCACAACCGTTCGTCGTACAGATGATTTATTTTCAAGTCGCCATTATCACCGTCGAACTAGAAGTACATAAATACAAAATAAATACATACACAAACCAATAAACAAACGTAACATAAGTGCAACAAACATAAAACAAACACTTGCTAGCTAGCCGAGCTAGCTTACCTCACTGGCTGCATACGGCGGAGGGAATAAGTCCACTTTAGATAGTCTTGAAGTACAAATATAAACAAAAATCTCCGTCCCCAGTGTGCAATGAAGCTTAAATCAAATATACAAAAACAAAAAGTGGCCATGAACTTGCAGCTTGTCTGCTTCTCAATTGTCAGCTTCCGGCCGCGCTGCCGACAGCGCGCACACATACATATCAGGGCGTGTTACACAAAAAGACGTCCCCAAGAAACAAATCATAAATCAGTGTAACATATAATTTCATAAAATATAGGCTGTGTATTGACATGTACAACACCAAATGAACCTTGAAATTTACATTGACAAATAATAATATTTGGCAGTTAAATGGTGTATTGGCTAAAATATAAGACACTATTTGTTCCTGGTATTTATGTTTGACAAAGTGGGGGTTGTGTGATACTTGAGGACGAGAAATGACATATTAACAACATCAGATATTCTTTCTGAGTGGACCAGTTAGCTAGTGACTCTGACACAGTGTTTCATTATGGATTGGTTTTAACTTGAAACCTGCACTGTGAAAGTGATCTGACTTGACAGTGACAGACTTCATTTTTATGTGAAAGTCCTGCACTCTGGCTTTAATGTTGTTGTTTATCGAGTTACTTCAAGTTAGGGCTTGGCGATATGGATTGATCTCACGGTATTTCTCACCCTTTGGCTGGTGATGGTATTATATCACAGTATTATTTTTTTGTATGTTTTGTAAGGAGTTATGTAAATAAAGTTAATATTTGAGTAATACAATAAATGGTTTGTATACCGATCATTATTTATGTCTTTTACTATGTATGGCGTGATGCCTTAGTAATATCTTTGCATCTCTTACTGCTCTTGCTGTAAGATGTTTCTGTAGTAAGGAGGGGGACAGGGAGCCCATCTCGGAAAATCATAGAATTGTCCTCTCTGTATTTATATCATTGTAAACTTAATTCTTTTCATAATGTAATATGCATGTAATACATATAGACACAAAATAATGCATTTCAGTGTTTTTAAAGATCCAACCCCCTCCTTCATATGCCTCACAGTGGTTTAGTCCACTGCCGACAAACCCGGTAGTTACAATTTCTAAAAATCACCACAGTTAATACTTTTGAAGAAAAATTCATTTTAATTAGATGGATTATTAATTTCTTTTGCTTTTATAACTTATTTTGAGATTTATGTCCGAATGTATTGAAGTAGACTCGGAGATTAAACCAATGACACATATTTAATGCTGACCTAAATGTATCCAAAATATGATTATAATAATGCAAATTCATACTGAAACTGTCTTCATGATATTTTTTCAGAGAGATTTTGTTCAATGAGATCACACCATTCTTGAGTATTTAGGAAAACTGTATCCATAAATGGTGAACCATTGCCATCCATTGACAACTGCTGGTATTGCTGATTAACAATCCAAAGTCTCTGTAGCACTTTAGTAACTATTATTACTTTTAGTGATTTAAAAGTTTTTCACATGCTGGTGCAACCCTTAAGTTATTTGTCTTTTAATTGTTCAGCATAGTTTAAAAGTTGAAATCAGCTTTTTCTTCAATACCAGCTTCTTGCAATTTCCTAGTTAAACAGTATGTTTGATGACAAATTTGGTATACCCTTCAGGAATTTCCCCTGAGAAACTTGCCCCTCCAATAAGTGAAGTATGATATCCATCCAGCTGTGTAGTCCGGGACGTGCTCCTGCCACTGCCACCTGTACTTGCTTTGATTCAGACCATAGAATATAACTTAGGTTTAGACCATTAACTGTATAAAACAGTCAATATGGGCTACAGCTCTGACCTTTCTTCGCCATATGTTTTGCTAGTTATCTCTCTATTGATAGCTTAGTTTAGCCTAGCATAACGATAGGCTTTTTTATAGGCCACCCCCTTTTACCGCAAAGACAGTTATACTGAATATTTGTTTAATATTTTATTGTTTGATGTTGTTTCACTGGTTCTGCAGACAGTGCATCACCTCATACTGGGACCAGTCTGCTTCATCAGGAGAATCCTCCTGTCCTCAGAGTAGAACAAGATCCAGAGCAACTGCTGGACGGCAGACAGCAAGTCAGAGCAACACTGTCCACAGTAAGACTGTCCATGTATCTGCCCATGTCATCATGTCTGCAAACAGGACTTCCCAAATGATGACAGGGAATTTTGTTGGGTGCAGTGTATTTAATATTATAATGACTATCAAAAATTTAACAACGTTTTCATTTATCTCCATTCTCACTGTCATTTGAGTCTCAGTATAGTCCAGTCTCAGAATGTTTTTCTTATCTTTCAGCAGATAGAGGTCTGCACGAGGTTTTAGATGAACATAAGGTCAGTCTGAGGAGGAGATGTGAACGTGTGACTGAAGGAAGTGATGAAACAGGAAGTGGAACCCTCCTGAACAGGATCTACACTGAGCTGTACATCACAGAGGGACAGAGTGAAGAGGTTAATACCCAACATGAGGTGAGGCAGCTGGAGACTGCTTCCAAGATGGAGACCCTCCACAACACTCCAATCAAGTGTCAGGACATCTTTAAAGCCTTACCTGACCAACATGGACACATCAGAGTGGTTCTGACCAACGGTGTCGCTGGAATTGGAAAAACCTTCTCAGT